>PVKH010032496.1:0-12155 GCA_004027955.1 Chaetophractus vellerosus | reverse complement strand
GCTATACCACTTATTTAGACAAGGAAAGTTATCTGGGACTTACTAATTTCATTTATGTTCAGATAATATTGGCAGCACTGGAAACATCTGACAGAATCAATCACTATACATTTTTTCCCTCTGAAGAGTATAAAAATTGGGCCCGGCTAGATAGCTCAGTGGATAAAGAGCGCGCTGGGAAAGCACATGGGAGGCCCTGGGTTAGGTTCCCGGGGACCTCTCCTAGCGGGCAGACCGCCTTGAGAATGGCAAGCCGCCATGGGCGGGCCAGAGCCACCGTGGGCAGGGCAAAAAGCTGCCACGGACAGGGCAAAAGCCGCCACGGGCAGGGCAGGTCGCCCGCGAATGGAGCGCAGCCAGCCACCCGCGAACTGAAGCAAGAGCCGGCCGTGAATAGAAACAGAAGCCGCCCACAAGCGGGGAAAGCCGCGCCTGCGCAGTGACCAAGTCTCGGCGCGTCGCTGCAACGGGGGGAAGGGGAGATATGTAATAAAATAAATAAATCTTTAAAAAAAAAAGAGAGTATAAAAATGGATAAAATAAATTTTCAGCTCTATTTCTCAAAACTTCTTCCCAAAAGTAGAAATTTTTAAAAGAGAGATTTAAGTTCAAATGCGGTAGAGCAAGACACCACCACATGAGCCATAAGGGTCACCAAATCACAAAACTCCTTGGAATTCATGTTCAAATGTGGCTGTTTAACACAACCCAAATGGAAGCCTTTGTCATAATGTCATGTGATCAGATCTACACCTTTTACTTTCACGCTGGCTACAGGTCAAGTGATTAAATGAAGGGAAGCAAGGGTTCCTTTTTACCTGGAAACTCCCTGAAATCTCACAGTCTGTTGCCTCTTAACCACTCCTTTAATAGAGTCAGAAAAAGTCAGAAAAGTGATGTTAAGTTCTGGAAAGAATGTCTAGGGATTGTATGAACTGTGTCCTCATTCTGGTGAACAAGAAACAAAGACGGTTATTCTCAAACTCTCCTCCAAACACGAATTTATATTTACACAATAGTTTATCCTCAAGGTGAGTGAAGTACTAAGGACAAGATCCTTTCAAAGTATGCATTTGTAAGAGAAGCATCCTAACTCTGTTTAAACACAGATCTACAAAGTCCTGGAACTGGTACATAAATATATTTGATGAAAGCTTTAACTACTCCATTAAAAGACTTGTGTACAATGTAACTGTAACACAAATTCATCACATTTTATTTTAGTAACAAAGTTTTGATGTTTAAAATAGATAAGAAATAACAAAAACCCCAAACCAATGATCTTTGGGGATATGGGGGAAAAAATGAAGCCTTGATTTCAAGAGTGCATTTTGTTTTTCTACATCTTTATCTAGGATGGACTTGTGGTTTATTTGGCCAATGGGATATAGAATAGGCTATGCCATGGGAATCTGGCATGTCTTGGTCTCAAGCAGATTTGAAAATTTCTCTTCTCACCAAAGAAACCAAACTGGGTTAGCGTTTTAGAAATCTGGCCAGTTCTCCCTGTCTCCCTGCTAACAGCAAGCTGCCCTCCAGGCATGTGAAAGGGGCTATTCTAGATCATCTAGCCCCTATTTACTGAAAAGTGAACAAAAACACTTGAACAAGACAACTGAGAGCAGACAGGCCTGGTGTAGACAGAATTGCATAAATAAAATGATACCTGATTTCAAATTCAGTTTTCACACCTTGGAAGCTCTCTAATCTTAGGAAAATGTTTCAGCAACCCCCAATCAAAGATTCTTCACCTCCGAAAAGGAAAGAAAAATATCAATGTTATAAGATAAACTGATTGATAGGCAATATAGGTGAAACAGATAGACCAATGACTGACATAAAATTATACTTAACGAACATAGATATTGTTATTATGAGTGAGAAGAAAAAGACCTGACTTACTGATAAATTTGAGCCTGGGGAAGAAAAATAAGGCCAAGCTTTTAGTAGAAGACAGTGTAAAACCAGGCAGAGCTGTCATTCAGAAACCTGCTAAATTTTAAAGTTTTAATATTTTCCCCATACCCTCATGTAATTTGACAAAATAGTAGCAGTCTTCGAAGTGTGAAGCTCTTTGTCCTTGGATGACAGAATCTCGTGTTTATGGACCAGCTCCAGAATTAATTTCCTGTGTTATATTAAGCTTCACTCTTCCACCCTGTAGTATAATTCATCACTGAAAAAATTTTGGTTGAAATTTTTTCCGGCACCCACCTTCTACATTTCCAATTTGCTAAAATCCCTTATAGAATCCATCAGAAATATAAGAACACATAACCTCAACTGTGACATGGAACGAAAGAAGAAATTATCAATCCTTTTACACACACATCTTTGGATACATGGGACACTATCATCATATTGTTTGAAGTGAGAGACACAATGTACTAGAGACAAGAACTTTGTTTTACTTCAAGAATTGCCTTCTTTTAGTTGTTTCTCTAAAAATCATTCATGTGAGGTTCTGTATATTTTCTCTAACCCATCTATTCCTTGACTGCCTTATCATCAAATAATGAATGCCTCTTAACTCTTTGGAATACAGGACCTTTTCAAAACCCTGATAGAAACAAAGATCATCCCACCAAAATGTCTGTCTGCATAAACACACAAAATTTTAGCTGGTTTAGAAATTACCAGAAATCGTGGAATTTTTGGCTACTATACTCATATTAAAACTTCCACACATAGACGATGTCTGAATTTCTTTCCCATATAAACATTTTGTGATTATAAGAGATGAACAATAAATATGTCAAACAGAACATGTTTAAAATTGAATTTGCATTTTTTCAATCCCCAAAATTGATCCGGCAGCTCATTTCCAAGATCGGTAAATAAAATTCACCTCTTCCAGCTTGATAAGGCAAAATCATAGCATTATCCTATTCACTTTCCTCCTTATGTTCCCATTAATCTTCTAGGAAATCCTGGGGTAATCTGGTGTAATTACCTTCATAAGATATCTGGTCATTTCTCACCACTTCCACTGCTACCACCTAAGTGCAAACACCCTTTTTTATGCCAGGACTGTTGTAATAGTCTTCTAACTGGTCTACACCTCGGTGGCCCTAGTGTTTATAGCCTGGACTCCTTGCAAAAATACAAGTCATGACACACTGTCCTTAAAATCCTTGAAGAGCTCCCATTTTAACCTGAAGTCAAATTCCATGCCATGTTCTATAGTTCTCCATGGGCTGACTCTCCATTAATCAGTATCCTCATCATCCTACACTTGCCCCCTCTTTCACCGTGCTCCCACCATGTAGACTTTCTCACTGTTTCTCAAAAATTTCAACCACAAAAATTAAATTCCAGCCATGACCCAAAATCCAAGATTTTGAACAGTCTGTTCCCTCTTCCAGGAACATTATTCCCATACATAAGGCATTACTCTTCCTTGCCGCCTTTAAGTTGCTTTAATTTGCCATTTTTTTCAGTTAGGCCCATCTTAATATTTTATTTAAATATGACTGCCAACTTCCACCAAAAGCCCCTTCGTCATTACTCTGCTTAGACTCTGCTCTATTTCCCCTATACCTATTTTCTTCTTTTATCTCCTTTTGTTTTATTAATTGCCTTTTTCAAAGACCAAAATACAACCCCTATAAGAGCAGAACTAACACTCTGTTTTGGTTGCTGCCGTATCTCTAGCATATTGAATAGTTTCTAATAGAAATTGGAGGTTAATAAAGAACACCTGGATAAATAAAAGGATAGCTACCTTTATACTTTGAATGCCTTTATCCCAAAGCACTTTCTACTTCTAACCTAACTCAAAATATTCAGTAAATAATCTACGTTCAGGTAGGATTAATCAGGTTAGTATGCCATAAGATTAATAAGAAGGAAGAGTAAATTAAAAGAGGATCCATTCCCAGGATGAACTGCAATTCATGTAGAAATGTCAAATAAAACCACAAAAAATATATCAGAGCCAATCATGCTAAATCATCCCATGTAGAATAGCTTCTAAAAATGTGTCTTCCCCTGAAGCAGTACGGTTCACTTCACTGGGAGCAATCAAAACTCTACACTTCTCCTACTTTGTGGAAGTAATTGGTCCCTCTAACATATGAAAATCAGCATCAGGGAATGAAAATATCATCTACAGCAACCTGAACAACACAAAGTAAAATCATCAAAGTCAAAAAGCATGTCACATTTTTTTTGCCCACTTGTTTTCTTCACTGTGGAAATGCAAGTATATGGGCCCCAGTGTAGCATATTGAACTTCCAATTCTAGATGAAGGCAAGATACACCATTGGAGGGCACTCTGTTTTAGAAGGGAGCACACAATGTGTGAGTGTGAGAGTGCATGAGTGTGCATGTGGATGTGTGTGTGCATGTGTGGGCGTGTGTGTGCTTGGCATAGCTGTGATGCTCAGAGCCGGTCCAGACTCTGAGGCCCCAAACCCAGTTTCAGCCGAGTGTACTGAGATGACAAAATGCATAGGTGTTTCTGATCCCACGTGCTCACCCTTGGCCTGAACGGTGAATTCCTGTCCCAAAAATGACGTTTTATTTCCTCGCTCTGCTGACATTTAGACTGCATTTGCTGTACCTAATATATTTATTTCGTCAAAAGCCCTTGGGGACTCATTCCTTAAAGCACACAGAAATATTTACTTCTTTCTCCAAGACTCAATTAAAATTCTGAGGTCTCCAAAGAATTAATTGGAATTAACGTGCAGTTGGTGGATGATACATTAATTAGGATATGATGAAACAAGAACTGTTTTATTCAAAATTGACACTATGATTATTATTCAGAATGTTACATTAAGCATGGTTGAAAATAGAAATTCTCCAAATCACTCTAATTAAATTTTCTATAATATATTATGTACTCCACAATTTGGTTCCTTGTCATAAACTCTGCTCTGTCTATACTATCCTTCGCAAACTTTTCTATCAGTAAACCCTTATCCATTCGTGGAAATCAACCATAGGAGCATTTTATGAGGGCAAAACTCATGTCTTACATGTAAAAGTACTACTACAATTAGGAAATATTTTGTATCATGATGAAATCGTCTCCATTTTTTTATTATAGTTTTACCATAAATAAAACTGAAGAAGAAAAAAATGCAAACTTTAATGGAATTCTAATAGTTAGAAATCATTGCATCACACAGAAGAGATTTTCACTGAATATAATGGTAGAGTTGAAGGTTTTGAAATAAATCTATGAAATATCTATCTTTCTATTTCTCTCATTCAGATGCAATACTTTCTTTTTTTAAGAGAAAAATCTTTATTGTGATATAAAATGCACTTATAAAATGTCCATAAAAGGCATAGCCCCTGCACTTGAGGGCTGTTGCTACTCCCTGAGAAAATATGGCAGAGCTCTCCAGGATGGGAATTCAGTATTCTCTCATTTATTGAGTGATTCTCCACCCGCTGTGACTATGCCCCATGAGCATTTGAACAATTTTATATAGCTTTTATGTATGTTCAGGTGAATTTCCTCCATTGCACCCCCAGCTCTGACACCCCCCACCAATGATCCTCTCCCACCCCTGTTGCAACCCTACTGTGATCCAAATTGGCTTCAAAGATGAAGCCAATACAATAGCCAAATACAATTAATAGGAAAATGAAATAATAATATTTAAATGTAAGAGACAAAATATATGAAAACTTAAAAAAAACTAAAAATAAATTAAATTAAAAGATTGGGTTATTCAAAAAATATGAAAAAAAATTTTTAAATAAATAAATATTTTTAAATTTTTTTTGACATTTTACCTTCTTTCAGTGCAATATCTGGTGTCAAGGCTGTTCCGTGGCATCTTCCCCCTCTCACTTCCCAGCGTCCCACCATTTTTCATTTAATTATCAAAGATATTTTTTAGGTCACAGCAAGGTCTCACTCAGAATACAAGGCACTCTCATATATTCAACCTCCTCCCCCATTCCCCACCCCACCCCAAAATCTTTTTGTATGTGGATGGCAGCACCGTTATAACTGATATACAGATAGTGAAACACGGCTACCAAACATTGTCATTGGTCCACAGCATGGTCCACATTTTAGATCATACACTTTTATAAATTTTGATGATATTCACCCTGTCCTGTGTCCATCACTGCGAGGCAATGCAAACCATTTCCACTGACCACTAAATAGCGCCTGTTCAATCCACTCTGTTCCTCTCCCCAGGGCCCACAACAAACCCCTGGTTCAACTCATTGTATGACAGGGTTCATAGGTACATGCAACAAGCGGTCTTGACCCACTGGTTCATCCCCCACCACTGTGAACCGCACCTGCTCCCAATAGTCGCCCACCTGTCTATTTCTGAACGAATCAGTCCTCTGAAAATTGGGAGTCCATCTCCCACACTCTCATTGTATGGGTCTCCACCCACTGATATAATACATTATAACAGATAAGCTCCACCCTGAATGCCCCTCCAACGAACACCCCAAAGCAGTGACACCTCCCTGTAACATTGCTACAAGAGCATTCCCACCTCTGCACTCCCAACCCCACATCCACAAGTCCCAAGTATTCGCCCGGTCCCTCCCCCATCCCCCCCCAAGCATCCCAGGCACTCCAACCTACCAATCCACCCACCTGCCAACCCTGCACCACCAAACCCAACAATATCACCACCCACCTGTCCCATCCTCCCAACACGCAACCACACTCCATCACCTCACCACAGATTATATCCCTATGGGTGATGTCCCAAAACTTTCTCTTCTCTTTCTCTCTTGTAAACCTATCTTTCAGACACCAGTTCTCAGGGACTCCTCAATCTCCTTAATTCTTATCAGTGAGGTCATGAACTGTTCATCCTTCAATGCCTGGCTTGCTTCACTCAACATAAGGTCTTCAAGATTCATCCATGTTATCCCGTGTGTTAACACTTTGTTCCTTCTTACTGCTGAGTAATATTCCATTGTATGTATGTACCACATTTTGTTTATCCATTCATCTGTTGATGGGCACCTAGGTTGATTCCAACTTTTGGCAATAGTGAACAATACCACTATGAACATTGGTGTGCATATATCTGTTCATGTCTTTGCTTTCAATTCTTCTGGATATATGCCCAGCAGGGGAATCGCTGGAACTTATGGAAGATCCATAGTTAGTTTTTTGAGTAATCACCAAACTGTCCTCCACAGTGGCTGGACCATTCCCACCAATAGTGGATGATGGTTCCCATTCCTCCACATCCTCTCCAACACTTATAGTCTGCTGTTTTTGTAATAGGCACCATTCTAATGGGTGTAAGATGGTATTTCATGGCAGTTTTGTTTTGCATTTCTCTAATAGCTAGAGATGGTAAGCATTTTTTCATGTGCTTTTTAGCCATTTGTATTTCTTCCTTGGAGAAGTGTCTTTTCAGGTCACTTAACCAATTTTTAAATGGGTTGTTAGTCTTTTTATTTTCGAGGTGTAGGATTTCTTTATATATGTAGGATATTAGGCTCCTATCAGATATATGGTTGCCAAATATTTCCTCCCATTGGGTAGGCTTGCTTTTTATTTTCTTGATAATGTCCATTGAGGTGCAAAAGTTTTCAATTTTGAGGAGATCCCATTTAACTATTTTTTCTTTTGCTGCTCGTGCTTTGGGTGTGAAGTCCATGAAACAATTTCTTATTACAAGGTCCTGTAGATGCTTCCCCACATTGTCTTCCAAGATCTTTGTGGTCTTGGCTCTTATATTTAGATCTTTGTTACATTTTGAGTTGATTTGCATATAGGGTGTGAGATGGTGTTCCTCTCTCATTCTTTTGGATATGGATATCCAGTTCTCTATGCACCACCTGTTGAAGAGGCCATTCTCTCCCAACTGAGTGGGCTTGGTGGCCTTGTCAAATATCAGATGACTGAATATGCAAGGATTTATATCAGAACTCTCAATTTGGTTCCATTGGTCAATGTCACTATACTTGTACCAATACCATGTGGTTTTCACCACTGTAGCTTTGTAGTATGTTTTGAAATCAGGTAATGTGATGCCTCCAACTTCATTTTCCTTTTTCAATATGTCTTTGGCAATTCAGGGGATTTTTACCTTTCCAAATAAATTTTGTAGTAGTTTTTCCAATTCTTTAAAAAATACAGTGTTAATTTTTATTGAGATTGCATTAAATCTGAGCCTAGCCTCTGCGTCCCATGGCTGTTATGTAAATCAGTCTTGCACAGCAGATTCACCTCTCCGCTCATCCCAGCATCACTTCCACCTAGCTAATTTGCTCCCAAAAAACTGCTAGGGGGTCCCGGCGACCAAACCCAGAGAAAGTAAACCTCTCTCCAACCTTTGCCAGAATCTTCCCACTCTCAGAGCGTGCTCCCCCTCACCAGACCACCGGTGGGACTCAGGGCCCGCCCAGCCGCCTGCCCCGAGGGTAGGGCTTAGCTGCCTGAGTTTCCAGCTGGGGAAAAAAAAAGTCACGATTTTATATTGTGCAGTCCACCTCACCATCCAACTCCCTCCAGATCGATGGCCCCAAGCCTCTCGCTACACAGGCTCCCAGAAAAGACCACCTAGGCAGGATCCTGTCCCCAATCAGCTATCCTTGACCCAAGAGATGGCAAATGCCAACCTAAACGGACATCATCTTGGTTTGAGATAAGGCTCTTTAAAGCAACCCAAATATAAGCCTTTGTCATAAGGAGGAAGTCATGTGATCAGATCTATACCGTTTACTTTCACTCTAGCTACAGGTCAAAGAATGAATTGAAGGGAAGCAAGTGTTCCTTACCTGAAAACTCCCTGAAATCCTCACAATCTATTGCCTCTTAACCACTCCTTTAAAGAGGCAGGAAAGAGAGGCATTAAGACATTCTGGAAAGAATGACTAGGGCTTGTATAATCTGTGTCCTCATTTTGGTGGACAAAACACAAAGACTGTCATTCCCAAACTCTCCTCTAAAAAGGAATTTCCATTTATACAATAATTTATTCTGAAGATGCAGTGAGATGCTAAGGACAAGATCCTTTCAAAGCATGCATTTGTAATAGAAGATTTGTAACTCAAGTTTACACAAGACACTGCAAAGTACTGGAACTGGTACATAAATAAATTTGATGAAAGCTTTTAATACTCCATTAGAAGACCTGTGAGCAATATAATTATACCATGAAGTCATATTATTATTATATAATATTATTATATAATTATTTTATATATTATATATTATATATATTATATAATTATATAATAATATTATTAGTAGTAGTAACAAAATTCTGATGTTTAAAATAGATAAGAAATAACAGAAACCATAAACTAATGATCTATATGGATATCAAGAAAAAAATGGCTCCACATCTTTACAGTACTTGATTTCAAAAATGGAGTTTTTCTACCTCTTTATCTGGGATGAACTTGTGTTTTATCTTGCCAATATTTTAGAAAATATGTTGTGCCATGTGAATCTGGCAGGGTCTCAAGTAGATTTGGACATAGCTCTTCTCTATTTTAGAATCATACCACCACCAAAGAAATCAAACTGAGTTAGCTTTTTATTTATTTATTTTTGTTACATATCCCCCCCTTTCTGCTTGCTCTTGCTGTGTGTTCATTTTATTGTGTTCTTTTATGTCTGCTTCTTGTCTCCCCCCATTTTTGCGGGGACGCGTCGAGTCGGCCCACCGTGCAGGCAGCTCGCCCTGTTCATGGGTGGCTCCATTCCGTTTCACAGGTGGCTCAGCTCTGTGTTTTGCAGGCAGCACAGCTCCGTATTTTGCAGACTGCTCGGCTCCGTGATTCACAGGTGACTTGCCCTGCCCATAGTGGCTCCGCCCTGCCCGTGGCAGCTTTTGCCTTACCCATGGTGGCTTTTTGCCTTGCCTACGGCAGCTTTGCCCTGCCCACAGTGGCTTGCCTTTCTCAAGGTCGTCTGCCCGCTCTGAGAGGTCCCTGGGAACCGAACCAGGGGCCTCCCATCTGGTGTACTGGTACCCTATCCACTGGTCTATACAGCCAGCCCCTGAGTTAGCTTTTTAGAAATCTAGCCAGGTTCTCCCTGTCTCCCTGCTGACAGCAAGCCATCTTCCAGACATATTAGTTGGGCTATTCTAGATCATCTAGCCCCTACTGAGTGAAAAGTGAACATAAACACTTGAACAAGACATCTGAGAGCATACAGATCTGGCATAAACAGAATTGCATAATTAAAATGACACCTGTGTTCAAATCAGATTCCACTCCGTGGAAGCTCTGTAATCTTGGGAAACTGTTTCAGCAACTCCCCAATCAAAGACTCTTCACCTCTGAAGAGAAAAATACCGATGTCATAATGTGAACTGATTAATAAGGAAAATATAAGTGAAATGGATAGACCAGAGTCTGACATAATATTATACTAAAGGTAGATATTTAGTTCTAAGTGAAAAGAATAAGACCTGACATATTAGTAAAAGTTGAGCTTGGGGAAGAAAAATAAGGTCAAGTTTTCAGTAGAAGGCATTATAAAACCCAGCGGAGTTGTCATTCAGAGCCCTGATAAATTTTTAAGTTTTAATATATTTCCCATACACTCATGTAATTAGACAAATAAGTAGCAATCTTAGACACATGAAACTCATTGTCCTTGGATTATAGATTCCTGTGTTCATGACACAGCTCCAAAAATAATTTCCTGTGTTATATTGAGCTTCATTCCTCCTCCCTGGAATACAAGTCATCGCTGAAAAAATTGGGGTTGAATATTTTTCTGGCACTCTTATGTTTCCAACTCATTAAAATCTCTTATAGAATCCACCATAAATATAAGAACACATAACCTCAACAGTGACATGGAGTGAAAAAAGAGATTAGCAATCCCTTTACACACACATCTTTGGATACATGGGACACTATCACCATCTTGTTTGAAGTGAGAGGCACAATGTACTAGAGACAAGAGCATTGTTTTACTTCAAGAATTGCATTCTTATAGTTGTTTCCCTAAAAATCATTCATATGAGTTTGTGGATATATTCTTTAACCCTATGTTCCCTCCTATGTTCCCATTAATCTTACAGGAAATCTATTCCTTGGCTGCCTTATCATCAAATAATGAATACCTCTTAACTCTTTGGAAGACTGGACCTCCTCAAGAACCTGATAGAAACAAAGATCATCCCACCAAATTGTGTGTCTGCATAAACACACAAAATTTTAGTGGTTTTAGAAATTATCAGAAATCATGGAATTCTTGTTTATGAAACTCAGATTAAAAATTCTATGCTTAAAAATGCCTAAATTTCTTTCTCATATAAATATTCTATGATTATAAGAGATAAACAATGAATATGTCAAACATGGCATATTTAAGACTGAATTTGTATTTTTCACTTCCAAAAATTGATCTATCTGCTCATTTCCAAGATCAGTTAATAAAATTCAGCTCTTCCAGCTTGACAAGGTAAAAACATAGCATTATCCTACTCACTTTCCCTCCTATGTTCCCATTAATCTTACAGGAAATCCTGGGGTAATCTGGTGTAATTACCTTCATAAGATATTCTTATCTAGTAATTTGTCACCACCTCCACCACTACAACCTGGGTCCAAACACCCTTATTTATGCCAGGAGTGTTGTAATAATCTCCTAACTACTATGTCTACACCTCTATGACCTTAGTGTCTATAGCCTGGACTTCTTCCAAAATGCAGTTCATGACACACTGTCCTTTAAATCCTGCCAGAGCTCCTGTTTTAACCTGAAGTCAAATTCCATGCCATGTTCTATAGTTCTCTATGAGCTGACTATTCATTAATCAGTATCCTCATCATCCTACACTTGCCCCCTCTTTGACCCTGCTCCCACCCGGTAGAGTTTCTCACTGTTTTTCAAAAATTTCAACCACAAAAAATTAATTCCAACCACAACACAAAATCCAAGATTTTGAACATTCTGTTCCCTCTGCTATGAACATTATTCCCATACATAAGGCATGACTCTTCCTTCTCCTCTTTAAGTTGCTTTAATTTGTCATTTTTGAATTAAACCAATCTTAATAATTTATTTACCTATGAATGTCAACCTCTACCGAAATCCCCTTTCCTCATTACTCTGCTTAGCCTTTGCTCTATTTCCCCCATACTTATTTTCTTCTTCTGTCTCCTTTTGTTTTATTAATTGTCTTTTTCCAAAACCAGAATATAACCTCTACAAGGGAAAAACAAACAGTCT
>PVKH010032495.1:0-12081 GCA_004027955.1 Chaetophractus vellerosus | reverse complement strand
CTTCTACCCATATATATCTTTTATATCCCATATCTCCTCCTCCAAAAAAGCTCGTACTTTTGTTTTCACCTCTGGTCCCACATCTTCAATTCTAATAGTCTCCCTGAATAATGACCAGCCTCACACTAACCTCAAGATCAGTCTGGGTGGCCTGAGTGTGTGTGTGTGTGTTTGGGGGGAGCGATGACTGGCTCCAGAATGAATGAGAACAGATATAAGAAGCCATAAACCAGGGGACTGTATGGTGGGTGGTGGAAGCCCAACCTCACTGATTTCAGCATGGAACCAGCTAGCCAACTCCCTGGCATTCTTGGTGGGTGGGTGGGGGCGCGTTAAAAATTGTCTTGTTATGTTAATTTCCTTTTAATAAATATGTATATGTATCATATTTTTGAAATGCTACAATAAAGAAATGCATTTTTATCATACCAGTCTTGGAGCATAAATGTTCTTGGAGACAAAAGTTCTTCAACACATAAACGGACTTTGGAAGTTCTTTCAAACACTAAGTGCCAAGTATTAGTAAACAGAATCTCCTGCCAGGTACTCCATGGTCACACCCTTTACATTTATCTGCAAAGACGAGAGAAAATGCTGTGGAGTGGTGTTCACGCAAAATCCTACCTGTGGTCCTCTCCTGTATGTTCAAGTTATGGGGTTTTCAGCAATATTTTTATAAGCAAGCTAACATTAGACTAATCTGTGAGTTGACCAAAAATGAGGGAATTACAGATGAGGGAATGGGCTTAAATTTCCCACTACAACCTTCAACCCTCAAATCCATTCACCCTCCCTCTACATCAATTCCCTGCTGAGAGCATTGGGGGATTTTCAAAACCCCACTTATTGCCACCTTTCCCCCAAAGCATGGAGACAGCATGCCCTAGGTCCCTAGCCATGGCTGGGTACCTCTACTCAGACTGGGAGGGCAGGGGCACTCTTCAGTTTAGCCCACAAAGCCATGAGTGCTTTGTTGCTGAGGACCTTCCTAAACAAAAGGAACAAAAAAGCAATGAAAAGATGGTCAAAATAATCACCTCACTCTATACTTCCCTGTGTAGCCTGCTCACTGCACAAAAATCTGAAGAGCAGTTGTCACATGGTGCATCTGGGGAACACAGGCTCAGCAAATGACCACTTTATTACTTACATACTACTAAGAGTCCAAAGAGCAGGGGAAGAGATCCCACCATGGCTGGTGTCCCAGGGAGGCCAAGTTTCTCTGACCGGTGTCTGTGAATGGCAGCTCCACAGCTTTGCATTGGTGGAAAATGACAACTGTACTGCCTGAGGGCAGGGTATTTATACAAACTCAGGTGAAGGAGGCCTTGGGACTGAGAGTTCTTGCCCTGATAAGCAGCAAGGGCTACTTGTTCCCAGTTTCTGGGTTTAAAGTAAGGTCAGGCTTTCTCATTAGACCTAACATTTCCCCCATGCTGCAGAAGGGAAACATACTGAAACATCTGCCTGCAATAGGAAGGGAGATGGGGATAGACAAGGGTAGAGAGATAGCCACTAGTTGTGTTCCCAACTTCCCCAGGAAGTAGCTACTATGTCATGTTAGGTACTTCACATTATACCCTAAGCAGAAAAAGCAGTGAGTGGGTTTGATTGGGGAAATTTAGGAAGGCCATAGGAGAAACTGGAGATGGGCCATGAATGCAAAAGATTCCATGGAATCAGCCTGATCTACCTTGTGAGAAAACAGTGCTGGTGACTCTGTCTGAGTTATGTTATCAGAACCCTCTCTCTGACTCTTCCCCCCCCCCAAATTTCCCCTATATAGTCACTTCAACTTATCTGCTTAAACCCTTTTTGATAATGTATTTCACCATCAAGGATTTTTGCCTTTAAAGAGGATAAAGCTTTGAATTCTGATAAAGTAGGACAAGTCCGTTCAGCAAGATGTGCTTTAGTATTCATACTAGGCCTTGATTAGGGCATAGTGAGTCTATGTAAAATACCTGACCTGACTATTGAATAGGGTTATTTTTTAATCAAACGTACAATGCAATTAAAGCTACAGATGTTAAGTAGAATGGAAGTCAACTTTTTTAATCAGCTGTCTGAATGATGTTAATGGTAACATCAGCCTAAGAATTTGGCATTTATACTCTTCCTCAGTACTTAATTTTTGTTCCTCATGTTCTGCCATAAAAAAGCAATTATTCTGATGAAAAACTAATGCTAGTGCTCACAGAGCTAACATTTTCTACTTCCCCTTTCTTCACACAGTGTTTAAGGTAATACAAAAAATGGAGCTAATTTCATTGATTGAATCTTTACTCATAATGAAGAAAAAAGTATTAGCTGTAACTTAAAATAAAAAGCATGACAAATATAATAAAAAATTTTCATGAAAATCTGCATAATATCAATGTTAAAGTTTTCAGAAATATCTAAACTTAAAATATATAATTTAAAATGACTAAATTCTATTACACATAATGAATGAAAAATTTGAATGTTTTACTCATTATGGAAATGCATGTAGAATAAAGAAGGTTAGATAACATTGAGTTTGATATTTATAAACAGAATGTCCAGTTATTCCTATATGTAAGAAAGAAATTTTGAAAATTTTCTGGTACTGTGATTTAATCTTAAGTTTAAAAATATGCTTGAGTTTAGATGAAAAAAAATCTATTGAAATTGCTCAGTGGATTAAGTTCACTAAATACAGATATCTTTGGTTTCCATAGGGTGAAGCATTGCTCAAGGATGTGGAAAAATCTATTATTTTTGGTTTTGGAAAAGGCTTTGTGATACATAAAAGTTACATCTGATAAATGTTACATAAATCTCAACACATTAGACACAAATGAATTTCTGTTGCATTTAATTAAAAAATCTTTCAAGTTGATTTATGCAAGTAAGGCAATTACACGTAGCTCTTATTCTTTTATTTACTTGATGTTGTATTTTAAATTGTGTGCACTGGTTTATTTCATCCTGCTAAGTAAAATTTTCTCTCCAGTGGCATGACACAATTGAAACAGCTTTACATAAGAATTAGAAATCATTGTTTTTGGGGTCCTCTGTGCAATTTTAATCTTGCCAGATCAAATATATATATAACTAAATGTTGTTGTTAAATACACTTTCCAAATGTAAAAAATTGCTTGATATTAAAACATGAATATTCCATAGAGTATAAAATTACTCTAATAACTCATATTTTAATGACTTTAGCAAATTTTCTGTTACGTTTCCTCTGAACCAATATTCCTGGAATCATTTTTGAAGAAGATAAGCATTTTTCGATCTGTATTAATTAATGCCACACTCCCCTGTATATATTCTCTTCTCTTTAGCTTTCTGTCTAAATTGCATTATAGGAAACTCCTTTAACATTACTCCACATAAATATCATTATAAAACTTTTAATATGTTTATCATATTACTACACTTAATTAATTGTGCAATTTATGGAACTCTAAATGGTTTTTAAGAAGTTTTAAATGGTACTCATCAGTACATCAGGAAATTTGTTCCCAAGATTCCTCAGATTGAAATAGAGCAAGTGGTTTAGAAAATTTTAACATTATTTTTAAAGCTCTGCTACACTGTATTCCATAAAGACCATTTGATTAATTGACAAATGACTCCTATCATCAATAAGTACCATGGTCAGCACATATTACATCAATGAAAAACATGTGTTATTTATATTGATGCAATGTCACTTTTGCTTGATGTGAAATATGGTAATTCTATACTCTGGAGGGCAGCACCAAGTATAGACACTGGTGAAGAACAGTGGAACATTCTTAATTCATACACAAGAAAGAGATCCTAGTTGTGCCTCATCATTGATGAAGGTTAGTTTACTTTTCTACTTTCTCCGTGTTAGATTTCTGTTTTAGACATCCTATTTTAGTAGAAGCAAGCTTTGCAAGCCAGAACACATTCAAAAATATGGTAATCAAAACATGTTGTGATAAATGCCTTTATTTTTAAAACTGTATAGTAATAATTATTGTGCTTACTAATACTTCAAGTGTAGGGTCGAAACATCAAATGTAAAGTAGATGAAATAGTGAATCTTAAGTCCCAGCCTCGTCTAAAAGACCAACACAAAAAGTGCATGATTTTTCTGAAATGGGTGAGTGTAAGTAAATAAACAATCTATACCAAATCATACCATTACTATACTACATTAATTAGGAAGATCAATTATTGACTGTCTCAAAAGCACTTACATATCAATAACTGTGTTGAATGAATGATCTGAATACATACAAAGGTGACATTTCATTTTTTGGACTTTAAAGATCTCTTGGACTTTTAGGAGTGGAACTTTTTTTCTTTAAATTGTTTCTGAATTTAAACCAAACATATTTTTAGATGTCTTCAGGTATCATAACTAGTTGAATGGTAGCTCTTCATGGGAGTAGAAGAGTAAAGAAGAAGGCTGGTGACCGAAAAGGAAGTCTTTGGACTTATACCAGAGGAGGACATTTCTTAACTTTGTCACTTACTATAAAGTTATTTGAAGCGTTTGATTTTTTGCAACCTCACTTTATACACTGGCAAAAGGATAATAATAATAACCTAACCCATAGTGCTGATCTTAGGGAAAATTTAGTAATGATATTGTGCTAGCTTAGAATTATGTACCCAGAAAAACATGTTCTTAATCTTAATCCATTCCTGTGTGTATGAACCACTGTAAATAGGACCTTTTGATGAGGTTTCTTCATTTAAGTTGTGACCCAACTAAATCAGGATGGGGTTTCATCCTATTCCTGGAGGCCTTTTAGAGAAGGCCATAGAGAGAGAAGACATGGGGAGCAGATAGAAGCTGGAAGTCAACAGAACCCAGAAAAGAAAAGAGAAGATGCCACTATATGACAGAAAAGTCAATGAACCCCAATGATTGCCAGTCAGAAGATTTTGACCCCAGAAGGAAGCAAGATAGCCTCTGAAGGAATGAGCCAATGAATTCCAGTTTTTAAGCCAACCCATTGCATGGCATTTGTTTCAGCAGCCAGGAAATTAAACAATATTATTATTTTTTTTAGTTTTGGCACCCAATTTTAGATTCCTGCTCCTATCCTAAGTCATGTTTCAGTGGAAGATAATACTTTGAGACAGAATGCATTAATAAATAATATTTCCCCTGAAATTTTATAACACCAAATAAATGAAGAATAAAACATACATAATTTGCTAGAAATCATCCATAAATACCTAAGATTTATTTCTGTAGTTTTTCTATGTCTAAATTCCATTAAAAGAAATTTATTTAACATTATTCCAAATAATCATGATAACTTCAGCAATGATAAATTCAAGAGGAATAAAAATATGGTTATATTTACATTAAAAAAATGTTGTTTTGGACATTTCTGCATTGAAATGTAAATGATTTTAAATTGATCTCAGTATCTTTATGCATTAGCATTGGATAAAATGAAATTCAAGTCAACATACATTTTATTTCTTTGTTTAGTTTAGAATTTGAATAACAGGTTTTCAATTCTTGTTTAACATAGTTTAGAAGAGCCAACTGTAGTGAGTTATTGAATGTGCCAAACTCTATTACTACCACAAAGGTTCAGAGTCTATCCCCTATATTTCCCTGGCATCTCTGATAATTCAAAGATTGATACCGGACATCTACTTTGAGTTACAAAGATCATGTTCACTGAGTGGCAAACAGTACATGCAAAAATAAAGTCAGGTTTATGTTGAAGGTAGCAATGTGATTCAGAATATTATGGCATTACATAAAACAAATAACTGAAAGGGACACCCGAGACTATGAGAATATGAAATCCGTGGACCATAAATAATATATCTTATACAGACAGGTGTCCATCTTTCTTAACATCAAAAATTCTCTTTGTTTTGAGAAAATAAATCAAGTCTCAAGTAATCCAATTTTACTGGGACCTGATATAAAATAATTACAAAATGAAAGAGAGGCCTCTGAGAATGCAGAGAGAAGGAAATCACATATCTCCAGTGAAGCCTAACGAATACCTGTGACAGTCATACAAATAAACCATATCTGTTCTTCTGGGAAATGAGGAAAACTCATATGATATAAAACTGTTTTTCACATATGAGTGTAATAAAGGAATAATAATGAGAGAATCAAATTTTTATCTAATGACAAACATTTTTATACAAAATGCTACATAAATACAACATTGATAAAAGTTTATAGTTCCTTTTAAACTCTGGACAGTGGGTAGCTGTGTTTGTTATTACTGCTATATTAGAGAAGCTCAAATAAAAGATCTGAAATGCTGACTGAGCCACATAATCAACAGTAACATTGTCATTTTTAAAGCACTATGGATTTTAATGTATCATTCTTTTCACACAATCCCATATTCAAATCTTTGTGCAGTGTTCTTTTTAGATTACTTCACATAGCATGATCAGAAATTTCCATGTTTTAATAATATAAATAATAGTAATACTGACAATTCTAATAAAGCTGACATTTATTGAGCATGGCCTTTATGCCAGGCAATGTTGTAAGCACTTTATTTCCATTATCTCTTTTATTCTTTATAATAATTCCATGATATTATTTAGAAATTGTTAAAGCACCAAGGAAATTTAGAAAAGTGAGTCGAAGACTACTTTACATTTTGGAATTGTCTACAGGCTACAACATTTAATTTTTTTCTGATGTTTTTGGAGACCAGTATGGAATTGATCATATAATAATTTCAAATATGAAATATAATCACATTTACAAAGGTTCCAAATTAATTACAGAAAAATGAAAAGTGTCAGAAAGGGAAGGCTTTTTTGTTTGCCTCACCCATTGCATGGTCTGTATAAAAGGTAGTAAATGAGATGAGAAAGAGTGCTCTATATTTTTGGTAATTTATCCTTTAATAAATGACAGCTGATTTTATTTTTATTTTAAATTATCTTGTTCTCTCATCCTCCTTAAGAGACCTTCATAAATATTTCTTATTCACTTCTGAAAGCCAAATAAATGACTTTTAAAATGTAGTTGATTGCTATGTTTTTGATCTTATAGAGGGGAAACTTTGAGTCTTCCACAATGAATTTTGATGTTAGCTGTTGGATTTTCCACAAATGACTTTTTATCAGGTTGAGGAATCTCCTTTGCATTCTTAGTTTGTTGAATGTTTTTATCCTGTAAAGGTATTAGATTTGCTCCAGTCTGCATCAATTGAGATGATCTTGCTATTTTTGTCCTTCTTTTCTATTAATATGGCATATTACACCAACTGATTTTCAGGTGTCAAACCAATCTTGCATTCCTGTGATAGATCCAACTTGGTCATGGCTTATACCTGATATATGTTGTTGGACTCAGTTTGTTAGTATTTTGTTGAGAATTTTTGCATCTATAAGTATTAAAGATATTGGTCTGTAGGTTTTATGTGATGTCTCTATCTGGTTTTCACGTCAGGGTAATACTGCCCACATAGAATGTTTTGGGCACCTCATCTTATTCTATTTTACTAGACTATTCTTTAACTGTTTGGTAGAATTAAACAGTGAAGTCATCTCAGTCAGGGCTTCTCTTTGTGGGAGATTCTTTTTATTAGTAATTTAATCTTTTTACAAATTATGGATCTTTACAGATCTTCTATTTCTTTTTGAGTCAGTTGTGTAGTTTGCACCTCTATAGAAATTTGTCTATTTCATCCAAGCAATCTAATATGTTGGCATATAGCTGTTAGTTGTTCATAGTATTCCTTTAAATCCTTTTTATTTCTGTAACATCAGTAGTGATATCCCCTTATTCATTCCTTATTTTGGTAATTCAAGTCTTCTCTCTTTTTGTCTTGGTCAATCCAGGTGAAACTTTGTCATTTTTGTTGCAGTTTACAATAAACCAACTTTTGGTTTGGTTGGTTTTCTCTATTTTTTATTCTCTATTTCATTTATTTCAAATGTTTATAATTTTCTTCCTTCTGTTTGTTATAGGTTTTCTTTGCTCCTATTTTTCTAGTTTTCTTACAGTTGACATTTTGATATCTCACTTCTTTTAAAAAATAAGCTGCATCGCATAACTTTTCATGAGTTGAGTTTAGTTTTCTCTCATCACCAAATATGTTCTAATTTTGTTTCTGCTTTAATCATTTACCCATTGTTTATTGGTGAGATATTGTTCAATTACCACACATTGTATATTTTCCAAATTTATTTTTGTTATTCATTTCTAATTTGATTTTTTTTGAGAATTCACGGGATAGAACATTCTCAACTTTATTTTTATTTATTAATTTATCCTGCCCCCCCCACACACACACTCATTGTTGGGCTCTCTGATCTCTGTGTCCATTCACTTTGTGCTCTCTGTGTCTGCTCATCTTCTCTTTAGGAGGCACTGGGAACCAAACCTGGGACCTCTCATGTAGAAGAGAGGCACTCCATTGCTTGAGCCACCTCCACTCTCTGCTTTGTTGTCTCTCTCCTTGTCTTTCCTTTTTTCTCCTTATTGTGTCATCTTCTTGCATCAGCTTGCCATGCCTTGCATCATGCCAGCTTGCTGTCTTGCTTGTCTTTTCCAAGAGGCACTAGGAATCAAACTCAGGACCTCCCATATGGGAGGTGGGAGCTCAATTGCCTAAGCCACATCTGCTTTCCTCTAATTTGATTTTTGATTGTGATCAGAAAATATATTTTGAATGGGTTTCAGTCATTTTATATTTAGGAAGCTTTTATTTTATGTTCTAACATATGGTATATCCTGGAGAATGTTCCATGTGTGCTTGAGAAATATATATATTCTGCTCTTTTATTTAGACTCCTCTATAGACATCTGTTATGTCTGGTTACCAATATTCAACTATTGTTGAATTGTCCATTTCTCTTTTCAATTCTGTCACCTTTTTTTTTTTTTAACAATTTTTTTCTTTATTTTAAAAGGAGCTTTAGATTACATACATGTCACATTGAAAATATAGGGGGTTCCCATATACCACACCCACTCCCCCACCCACATTTTTCCCCATTAACAACAACTTTCATTAGTGTGATACATTTGTTAAAATTGATGAACAAATATTGAAGCATTGCTACTAATCAAGTTCTATAGTTTACATTATGTTTTACTCTTTGCACCATACAATTTTATAGGTTTTACAATTCAGTAATTTTTTGCTTAATATATTTTGGGACTTTGTTGTTAGTTGCGTATATATTTTTAAGTACTATATTTTTCTCTTTATCTCTAATAAGATTTTTTAAGATTATTTTGTCTTATATTAGTATAGCCACTTTGGCTCTGAATTGGTTAATTTTGCATGATATTTATTTTTCCATCCATTTACTTTCTTTCTTTGATTTTAAATCATGTCTCTGGTAGATGGTATACAGTTGGATGATATATATCTGTTCTTTTTATATTTGCCTTTTAATTAAAGTCTTTAATCTATCTATATTTAATGTAGTTACCGACAAGTGATTATTTTTGCGTGTTCTTTTGCTTCTCCTTTATTTCTCCTTTACTCATTTCTATAGTGTTAATAGATATTTTCCATTGGACCATTTTACTTCCCTTGTTCTTTCTTTTTCTAAGTATTTTTATGTATTTTCTTAGTGGTTTCCCTGGATTTGAAATTAACACCTTAAACCAATCTAGGGAGGATTGATACTAACTTAATTTCAATATATAAATTTTGCTCTAATACACCTATGTTGCCACTGTTTCTATTGTACGTTTTTTCATCATATAAATTAAATCTTTATAAATTATACACCAGTGGACATAATTTAATACTTACTGATTTATGCAGTTGTTTTTAAAATCAGACAGAAGATAAGGTAGAAAAATATATATTTATGCTCTTTTTTATAATAAATTCTATTTATATTTATCCATGCTCTTTGTGTGTGTGTGTCGATTTGAGTTACTGTCTAGTGTCCTTTCATTTAAGCTTTATGAATTCCCTTACATAGTTATTATAGGTCAGGTCTGCCATCAGCAAATTCATATTTTGTTTTATTTTGAGATACCTTAATTTTCCCTTCATTTTTGAAGGATAATCTTTCTTAATATAGAATTCTTAGGTGATATTCTTTTTTTCTCAGTAATTAAAATATCTCATTCCACTTCCTTCTGACCTCCATGGCTTCTGATAATAAGTCAGCCATCATTTTTATTGAGTATCATTTTGTGGTAATGAGTTGTTTTTCTCTTTCTGCTTTTTAAGGAACTCTTTTTTTTTTTTTTTTTTTTTTTTTTTTTTTTTTTTTTTTTTTTTTTTTTTTTTTTTTTTTTTTTTTTTTTTTTTTTTTTTTTTTTTTTTTTTTTTTTTTTTTTTTTTTTTTTTTTTTTTTTTTTTTTTTTTTTTTTTTTTTTGCTTTTCAACATTTTGACTATGATGCATTTGGGTGTGGAATTCTCTGTTTTTATCCTACTTGGAGGCCATTCAATTCTTGGAAGTGTAGAGTAATATTTCCTTCAAATTTGTGGAGTTTCTGGTTATAATTTATTGAAAAAAAAATTCTGCCTTGTTCTCCTCCCTCTCCTCTCCTACTGGAACTCCCATTTTGCTTAGGCTGATAAGCTTGATGGTGCCCCATCAGTATCTGAGATTCTGTTAATTTTTCCTTTTGTTTTATGTTTCTCAGACTGGATCATCTCAATTGTCCTATCTCCAAGTTTACTGATTTATTCTTCTGCCAGCTTAAATCTTCTGTTGAACCACTCTAGTCAAATTTCTTTTCTGGTACTGTACATTTCAGCTCCATATTTTCTATTTGGTTCCTTATTCATTTTATCTCTTTATGAATATTACATACATTGTGAGGCATTGTTGTCATATTTTAATTCTTTCCAATAGTTTTGCTTAGTTTTTCCAACATGTTTTCAATAGCTGATCTTTAAATCTTTTCTAGTAAGTCAAACCTCTGGTCTTCCACAAAGATTCAAGTTAAATAAATTGATATGACAATTCTGAAAATCAGATACTCTCCCCAGGGTTTGTTGTTTATGCTATCTCTTTTTTAGTTTCTTGGACTAATTCTGTAAAATCTATATTCACTGGAATGTGCAGTATTTGATATTTCTACTCAGATTAGTAATAGCTAATGTTTGATTACAGAATTTCTTTTCTTTTACATTTTTTAATTTTTAATTTTTTAAATGAAAGACAAACATTTTCTTAAATGTTTTAAACCAATAAGTCTCTGACCCTTTTTCCAAGGAGCTTGTGTTTGTGTGTTGAGGCATGCCTTCAATAGTCATGCAGTTTACAACTCTACCTTATTACTCATTTCCTGTTTTCACAGGGCCTCAGGTTCAGACAGAAATGAGAGAATGGTTCACCTCAATTCTTTCCTGTGCATGTATACACCCTGAGTATGTGGGTGATTTTCTAGAGCTAAAGGATTTATCAGATCATTCCAAAGCCCTCTCTGAAGATATCATTCCCTAGATCTTCCTTTGCTGTTTTTGATCTAGCTCTTGTTTACTCCACTGATATCCCTGCTTCAGGCAGCTGCAATATTACCAAACTGTTGCTAATTTATTGAAACAGGCACATTGGATGTAGGATTCTTCCTTCAGAGTGAGCTCCAATTCAGGTCACAAAATGGTATTGTCCTGTAAAGGGGATTTTACAGGAAGCTATGAGACAGGTCAAACAATGGCAATGCTCTGGGGTGGGGCTTTTTGAAAAGCTCCAAGTATGGTCTGTCCCCTTCAGTGACTGCAAGACTCCTGGTTTTGACAGCTACCTTGGTTGCTAACCTGCTGTTACAAGGTTGCTGTAGAGCTAGGGAAAGGGTGCTGGAGTAGGCTAAGTGAAAATGCTGTAAAACCCTACTCTTTTACCAAATTTCAGCAGTTTTTTTTGAATAAACCTTCTTCAAATTATTGCAAGTTAACTTCCTTTTATCTAGAAAAGCTAATTTCCATTGATCTAGAAATGCTGATTTTATTTTGTAAGCTGTTCCAGTATTTTCATTGCTTTTATGAAGGAATGGATTTATAAAGGTTCTCACTCTATTATTCTGAAATTCTGTCCCTACAGGTTTTAGTGTCATGTCCCAATGCTAAATCATAGAAAGCTCAGAGAATATTTTGTTCTTCTGGGCTTGCTTCAAAGTAGAATTCTACCCCTATTTATA
>PVKH010032494.1:0-12172 GCA_004027955.1 Chaetophractus vellerosus | reverse complement strand
TTTTAAAAGCAAATCAATTATTTTGATACATATTAGTAAAGCATATAGTTCATCCAAAGTATACAATCAGTGGTATTTGGTAAAGGCACATAATTGTGCATTCATCACTTTAATCATTACTAGAACATTTTTATTATTTCAACAATAATAATAAACAACAGACAAACTAAATTCTTCACCTCTCAACCTCCCTATGCTTCCCCCACACGAGCTATTTTACCACCATCCCTCCCTTCTTTATGCCCCTTGTCTGTTTGCCCTAAGCAAGCCAATGAAAGAATCTAGTTAAATGCACCCAAAGGATGGATGATAGAGGGACCTCGAATTTTGGCTATAATAGAAGTCTGGAACTTTTATGCTCTTGGGTTTTGTTTGTTTGTTTGTTTTAAGTTTTGTTTTCTTTTCATACCTTTCCTTTTCAAAATGTAAATCTTTTTTCCCCTCTTAGATTCAGAATATTAAACAGACAAACAGTGCTCTCAAAGAAAAACTTGATGGTGGAATAGAACTGTATCGACTTCCAGAGGTAGGTTATGTTAACATCACTTCTGACAGCAAACTGAAGCTTCACATGTCAAGGGATTTGATATCTGTGTAATACATCTACAATATACATCTCATAGAGAGCAGGGCATAGGTGAGATTTTAAAAGCATAGTTGATGTTAAAATTCTGATAATAAGAAAAAGATAGATTCATTAAACCTAAGGGGACATATTCCTCTCTAAATGTAATGTGCTAATTTGATTTATCTTGGATGTCTAGATGGTTCAGAAATTTAATGCACGTTGGACCACAGAAGAGCAGCTTCTCGCCGTACAAGGTATGGGAACAGTTCTCTTTAGTGCTTGGCCACAGTGTCGGCCTTTGGGAAAAGCTACGTCCTGCCCTGCTCCCGCACACCATTCATGTTGAAGGACCACACGCTTCCAGTGAGCGTCACTGTAGCCAAGTTTACTGCGTTCCCTTTGAGCTTCCCCCAGCCCCTTCCCATTTCTCACAAGTTGTAAAATTCAAGCTGGGAGCCTCTGTTTCTAAGGGTGTAAGTCTTTCATTTTAGCAGTTATTTGTTGAGCTCTGAATAATCCGCAAAAACAAAATCCTGAAAGCAGCAGATTAAGATTTTAAGGTCGGAGCTGTTCTGGGCCTGGGGATCGAAGACTCCGGCGTGTACATAACTGCAGGGTAATTTTCGGGTGACCTAGAATGGGAAGACACAAACCTGGGTGACAGGAGCGTACAGAACCTGGCCCGTCTCCCACAGGCACCTCTGGAGCAGGCTGCACCTGCGTCCACTGCTGCGGCGCACTGAGCCAGTGCCTGCTGTGCAAAAGGTGTGTGCGTTATTATCTGGACGAGGGGTAAGGCTCACTTGTGTTTGTTAAAAATTGTTTTTCTCTTGTTTGAAAAAAATGCTCTCTTGCATCCATAGCCATCAGGAAATATGGCCGAGATTTTCAGGCAATCTCAGATGTGATTGGGAACAAATCAGTGGTACAAGTGAAAAACTTTTTTGTAAATTATCGACGCCGCTTCAACATAGATGAAGTTTTACAAGAATGGGAGGCAGAACATGGCAAAGAAGAGACCAATGGGCCCAGTAACCAGAAACCTGTAAAGTCCCCGGATAATTCTATTAAGATGCCTGAAGAGGAAGACGAGGTAAATCTGCAACAATGCAATCTCTTCTCTGCCAGGCTCATGCTTTGATATTCCAGTTGGATGGGAAATGTGAAAAAAAACTCCAGCATGTAGATTGTGCTGGGCTAAGGAATCCCTGGGCAGGTCTGTGCGGCCGGCCAGCCGCTTCCAGAGTCCACCTCTGCTGTCCAGAGCTCCCAGCCTTTGATGCTGTCTGGGGCTAATTGCCTTGAATATTGACGCGGACGGTTCTCGGGCCCGAGGCTGGCGCTCTAGTAATCTCCAGCGTGGTGGCCCTGATTGCATCAGTCAGGCAGGGGGGACGAGGCAGGAGGATTACTGAGGCCGCAGGAGCCCGTCTGCTGCCTCCTGCCCTTTGTGGCTGGCTCGCTGGCCATTTCCCCTTCTGGTCTGATACCTTCCCCTCCTTCCCCACCCCTACACACACCCCACACACAGAGGAGGAGGAGCTGGGCTTAGGCACAAGGTAACTGCCAGTCACTGTGCACCTCAATTTGTTCCACAATAACTTGGCTTTATAAGGAAAATCATTTTCTCATCAACGTGTTCCCCAAACCATGCAGGAATGATTTGAAATGAATGACTGATTTTGTAGTGTCTTTTACCCCTTTGTTCTAAGAGCCTCTTCGGATGTGAGCATGGGAACCCCTTGTGAGGAGAGCAGTGCTGCTCTGCAGTTAGAAAAAGGGCCTCAGGGCTCTTCGCTTCTATCTGTCTGAAAAGGGATTTTGTTAGAATTAGACTCTTAAGCACTTTCTACCATGAAATCTTTGTAATAAGTACAAAACCTATGTGGACACTGCATGGTACCCCTGGGCCATGGCCCCCATGCGTGGCCCCGCCTGAGATCCTGGAATGCAACAGCAAGTGAACAAAATGAAGGCATTTTCTTTTGACAGTGTTTTGTCCCAGTATTAATTGCCCCTTTAGCAACCAACTAACTTCTCAAGTCCGGACTGAATTTAGAAAGCGTAGGGAAAGATGAGGATTGCTAGGGAAGGAGCATTAGACGTTGCAAAAAACGGAAGCTTTCCTCCATGTGTGCTTCCTAACTTTATTGCAGGTTACTAGAAGCAGAAGTAAGAAAATTAAACTCTTCAAATTTACTTTTTAGATATTCCCTCTTCAAATTTAGTCAAAACGTTTTCACAGGGCTGGCAAAAATATCTGATAGAAATTTACGTCCATGGGTCCTCACCAACAGGTGATACACTTTTCTTTGTCTTATGCCTGGTTTGTCAATCACTAACTCAGCTAAGTCAGTTCCTTCTTTTACTTTTTCATTGTCTGTCCGTAAGTCCATCCTTACTGATGTGGTCCACTTACCCAGTTGGCTGCCATCTGTAGCATATTGGCTTTTCTGTGGCTGGTCTTACCCCAAATAGGCAGAAGGTAGTGTCTGCCTCATCTTAATATATGATCTTTATATCTCCTTGAAAAGGTGTTCACTTCTCTAGTCGTTTACAACATACTAAGCCTTCTCCTGCACTTTCCTTTTTTTAGTCCCCATCCACTGCCCTGGTTTCTCTCTTCTCCATGTTGTTTGCAGAAGGAAACCAGTCTGTACTGGCAGCTGCTTCTGTGTCCACCAGGGGCCTAGGGACCTTGTTAGAGTGTGGTCAGCTGCCTGGTCAGTGCTTGAGCAGGCGTCCTGGTCGCTGCCTGTCCCCCTCAGAATGTGCTTTAAACAAGATGGATGGGGGAGGACAGACCGCAGGGCTGCCCAAAGCTCTGTTAGCACCAGGGTCCGTCAGTTACAGGTATCAAGGAGTAAGTTTATTCTCTTCCTGAGAAGAGAGGGCAGCCCGAGGGCTTTGAGCCTGTCAGACTCACAGTTCTCCAAGGTGGCCAGGCATGGGGGCAGGTGGGGTGGGGGCAGTAATACCCAACCTTGTGTTGAAGGAAGGGCACAGAAGGAAGTAACAATGTCTGTTGGGGCATTTGGAAATGCCCTTGAAGCCTTGAAGGACAATCCCGTGACCTTGTCTCATTGTGTGCAGCAGGGCCCAGTGGCTGTGGCCGAAGAGGGTGGGCTCTGCTGTATCCCTTCCAGCCACTGGGAGGCTTGAGCGCTACCGTTTGCCAAACGCTGTGCTAATATGCCTTTTACAGGAATTTGTGTTTAATTCTGTGAGGTAGGCATCATTTGATGCATATACTGTAGATGAGGAAATGGAAGCTCAAAAAGGAAAAGATACCTGGTTCCAGGGCCTTCAGCTAGAAAAGTGGCAGAGCCAGGATTTGAGCCCACGACATGGCTGCACGGCGTGGCCGCAGCGGCCTCACTCTTAGCTGTGCCCCCACCGGCCTCACGTGGCACAGCTCTGAGGAGATGCGTGCGTGAGAAGCACTGTTTGCAGCAGAGGTTTGGTGGGCTTGCACCCTCTCCCCCTCTTGATTACACTGGAATTGTCCCTTTTTTGTTTACTTGCTCTGGTTGATCCTTTTTTTCTTTTCCTTCCTTAGGCTGCTTCTGTTCTCGACGTCAGATACACAGCTGCCTCATGAGAAAGGCTGGTAGCTTGAACACTTGGGATGGACTTCTGTGTTATCCAGGAAATCAGGTATTCCCAGACATCACCCAGCCGTCTGCATCACCTCTGTGGACAAGCAGCTATTACCAAAAAAGGCATCTACTTCCGGCCCTCCGCTACATCTGCCTTAATTCTTTGCTCATTCGTCCATGTTGGCGCCGCTTCCCAGAGAGCCCCCCTGCATCCCTCCCACTTGGCCTGGGTGCTGGGGGACCTCACAGCCTGCACGCCTCCCGGGACTCTGGGGGTCACCTCCCCAGTCGGAGCCCATGGGCCCCACCCTTGGCAGCTCTGCCCAGCCCGCAGCTTCGGAACAGGGAGTCGACTAGGACGGCGCAGCTCTGCTCCTGCACGGCCTGAGTCTCCACTTTGTGCATAATGTAATTTTCAGAGTAACCGTGACCCTCTTGACCTTCTAGAAAGTTTCTCGTGTTTTTTCCTGAGGCATCCACCTGCGTGATACCATACTTCTTTGGAAATCACAACACACAGGCAGACTGCATTGTAACCTTCATTGTGCCAAGCATCCTGATGGAACTCATTTCCCTAAACTTGGGATATAATGAAGGTTTATAAATTTGGTTGGCTTAAATCTCTCCCTTCACCCTTCTCCCTTCCCAAGTGGTAGAAACCCGTTCACGGCAACGGTCCTTGGACACTGTAGCTTGAAGGGAACATGGACCTCCAAGCTTTCTGCCTTCATCTTTCGGCGTTGTCATCACAGGGTGGTTGCCACCCCATCCCCCCACCACCCAGCTCCAAGAGATTTGGTCCATACCACTGTACCTGGTGCTTGTACCTTTGGAATTGGTGCCTTCTCCTTTTGGCAACCATATTATCAATCGTTTTTTTCTGTTAGTGTCTTATTTCTTCTTTAAACTTTATTGCTTGCCAAAGATGACATCACTGGGATTGGGAGACAGGGGAGAGCTTGCTGCAGATTCTAAATGTCGGGTTAGCTCGGTAGAGGTATTAGAATAGCTGGTGATGGCTTTATAAAAGCTACAAGTTATCCCCTAGTCTCTTGGTTTGTCTGCCTTTTACATGTCACTCCGTAGACCCTTTTGAGTCCTTCACATCTAATGTGATCACACAAAAGCCACCCCTCTCTTTTAGTGTTACAGTTTAGGGCAGGGAGTGATCACTTTATCGGTCTATGAAGACCAAGATGAAAAGAAACCATCTACACAATGGTATGTCATGCCTTTGCCTGGACTGATAACAAGTGACGCTCTCTAACGAATGTTCTAAGCCTCCAGAACCATCTTGCTGTGCTTCACCAGCTTGTGGGCCTGCTGCAGGTTGCGGAACAGACTGCATTCTAATGTAATCCTCTTTCCCCTCTCCACGCTCAGTTTAGCCTACACTGAAGAGGCTGAAGTACCTTTTTTCCCCCCCATTTATTTTTTGGCATCATTTAAAGTTAAATACCCTTTCTGCTTTCAATACCAAAAAGGGGGCAAAATGCAGATGCTTTAAGGCATAAACAGAATTCTTAATTTTAAAATATGCAATTAAAATATGATATTTTGAGTCCCAAGCACCTTGCTTTTTTTCTAGGTCTGCTGATTTTCTCTTTAGAAAGGGTCAACTATAGAGACTGACCCTAGAGGTTGGGATTGTACATTTTTTAGAAACCTAGGGAGGCCATTTGAGGGGAGTACAATGGGACTTTGCCGGCTTTCGCGCCTTTGCAGCTACCCTGGTGTGTGTTGGTTGGTCGGTCGGGGCAGTCACAGCCTGCTCTTCCCACCTGGGGCGAGGGCAGCAAAGGAGCACTAGTCGTGGCCTAATTGGAGAGTGGCAGGGAGAGTCAGCGCAGGTCTTGCACGTCTTTTAAAGGGGACACTAAGGATGAGCCAGAGCTCTAGGTTCTCCTTGCTTCTTCTCAAGACCTGTTCACATAAGCAGGAGGCTGTTTGCTGCAGTAGGTTTCTCACTCTGCCAGGAGACCTGTTCCTGTCTTCACGCCGAGGCTGTTTTCCTCAGAGCCGGTCCCTTCCAGCAGTGCCCGGAGGGCGTGCTCAATCGTAGGTAGCAGGGCAGGCAGCCGCGGGGCCAGCGCACCTCTGTCTTCTGCACTGCCCCCTGCCTGGTCCCTTGGTTCCTGGCCCTGAGTGGTCTGCCGTCCAGAAGAGTCCTCGAGCCGGTGTACGTAGGGGCAGCAGTTGAATTGTGGTTTCTCTCCAAGGGAAAGGGGCATGTACCTTTTCATTTGACAGAAGGAAAAAAGATAGTGTCTTGGCCTGACTGCCTTTGTTGTAGTTTCATGCATAAGATAGCACTGTGTTTTAAACTTTTTTTCCTTACACTGTCTTCGCAATGATGTAGTAAATGCAAGAAATCACTTAGCTTTAAAAGGTGAGTGGTTTGGTCTTATTTATGTGAAGACCCTTTTTAACATATCAAGAATTAGGTGCATCAGCAGGTAGTGTCTGGGATGTTAGGGTCCACCATGATAACTGCTTAAGATGTTCCCTTAAGCTCTGTCTTCTTAAAAATTATCAATGTGAATGTCATAATTATATATTTTTTTGTGGAAAATTTCTCCTAAATATAAGTTATTGTGCAAAATATAGTATCATTGAAGCAAATGATAGTTTAACTTTTAGTTTAGAAATCCTAAAAGATATAAATTGTATTACATATGCATTAAAAGTTTGTTTTATTTAATTTTATGTATATGTGTAAAGTGTTAGGTAAAAAAAATTTTTTTTTTCACTTATCCATTTAAACACCTTGTTACTTGAATATTGTGTTAACTGGTCTGAAACAGTGGTCAATTTTGTAATATAGCTCTTTAACCCAGAAAGCACCCACGCCTCAGCTGTGCTGAGTAGATGCTGGTGTCGGCAGGGGCCAGAGGTTAGTGGGCACGGCGGCCGCGTCCTCCTGGCACCTTTGTGCCTACCAAGATGCCGGTTCCTCAAAGTGGTTTTTGATGGTCACAAACCTCTGACTATAAAATGAAAATGAAACCGTGCTGTGGTGGAGGAATTAAGCAGTTTTCTGTGTATATAAAGTTTTCTCAAACACACCACTCTGAGTGTGCTCGTTGTCACTTTAAATGTCAGCTGTGCCCTAGTTTGTCTTGTGTCAGATGTGCTGTTGGTGTGACTCACACCAGAAGCAAGCCAAGCAGTGCATTACACTAACTGGACCCCAGCTGGTGTGAGCAGAGGAAAGATGGAACAACTCAAAGATGAGAGCCTCGTTTTCTCTTTTGTCTAAGCTGTTTCTAAATCTAGTGACCCAGGATCCAAGCTGTTAATATCAAGTGAAACTTTGCCTCGGATTGGCTCGGGGTGGGGGGAGTTAGCTAATCTGAACTAGTGATCTTGTGCAATGCTTGAAAACAGATCCTCTTTCTGCCACTCCCTAATTATAGTAAAGCACAATTGCAGTCGAGTGACAGTTGAGAAGAAGGTCAGTATAGTCTATGCATGTTGTATAATAATGAGTGTTTACAGCCACCTTCTCCTAAAGTGAAATTTATACTGGAGTGGACAGTGCTCCATTATGTAGACTTATCAACTTTGCTAAGTGCTTTTTAGATTGCTTAACAGTTTTTCAAGATTTTAAAAGATGTGTAAGGTTAAGTTTGCAAATACAATGGAAATGCTGTGTATCTTTTGAAGTGATAAAATCCCCGTTGGAATTTTAAGGGAAATATGTTGTAATAATGCTGTTGTAAGTAACATTTTATTGTCTCTTTGCCTGTTTTCTATTTCAGCACATTCATTGTGGTGAATGTTCATAGCATTATAATTGCTTAGCCATTGGATGATAACATTTGTTAGTGGAGATTGGAAAGTTTATTTGTGAAATTCTGCAGAATTCCTTTTTCTATTTCCAATATTTGCTGACAGTAAATAAAAATTTTCAAGCCATTGATGTAATAAAATATGAACCAAAACAATTTTTTGCCCTCCCCCTACTCGCCCCAGTCAAAGCAACACCCCACCCTAATGCAAAGTGGGTTTTGCTTGCTTGTTTGAACTTCCCTTTTGCATTGGGTCTGGGGGTAATTCCCCCAGAATGGTGCGCTGGAAGCACAGGCAGGGCTGCCTTTCATCTCTAGCCTTTAGCTCGACTTGAACTGCCTTCTTTATTATATAAGATCTGTTCATTATGGTTGGAATCACATGGAGGAACATGAGTTTGGTAGTTGAGGATAAAATTAAAGTGCTCAGTAAGGATTCCTTTACCATTGGCAGTTTTTCTTCTCAGCTCCCTGGAGGCTGCTGCCCCTGCACTATGGCTCGTCATCTCCACCAGCAGTGGGCCTAGCACTCCTGGAGCTCCGTGAAGACTGACTTTAGCACCCACTGGCAGTCACAGCCTCTGTGGTCATCCCTCTTTTTAGCTGGAATATTGGATTTGGTTAGATAATTACTATAAAAACCTGGCTTCCAAATCCAGCCTTGCCTTAGATAGCTCAGACACCAGGATGACACCCCCCCCTCCCCCCCGTACGGCCCTGCCTGGTTTAGAAGGGGGTGGGGTGTGTGTGGCAGGGTCTGCTCTTCTCAGCGTTTAAAATAGGATGGAGGAAACGGAACATGCTGCAGCGCATAGCAGCAAGTGCCGCAAGAGGTCACAGCGCGTGCTCTGGGCGTGTCCGGGAGGAAGGGCTCAGCTTTCTTGTGCTGTCCAGGACTGGACTCTCCTCGAGCGAATGAGTCCTAGAGAGGACGCGCTCTCCTCGAATGAGACCTGTGGGAGATGCCTGGGAGAGCAGCCACAGGTTCAGAGTGACCTCGCTGGGGCTGGGGCTGGGGCTGGGGCTCGGGGATGGGCCTCGAGGGGCAGAGCCAGCGGGACAAGTGCCCAGGCCCCAACCCTGGGCTTTTGCTGCTGGGCGATAGAGGAAGAACGGGAGCTGGAGGGGACCCAGGCAGAGGAGACGGGAGATGAGGGTCAGGGCTGAGGAGTGCCCTGGGCGTCGTTGACCCAGAAGAGCAAGCTCAGGCAAGTGCTGGCGCTGGAAACGGAGCGTCAAGGAGGCGTTGAGGGAAGGGGCCTTCCGGAGATCGGGGTCACAGGGAGCCCCAGTGAAGGTTAAGAGGCTCACTGCGCGTCATGACATCAAGGGCGAGAGCCGCCCAGCCGGGAGGAAGGCACCTGTGCAGGCGCCACTGTCCCTCCTCAGACCTGGCCCGGCGTCTCCCCCGTGTGGAGCACAGGCGGTGCAGCTGGAGGCCGCGGGTCTGTCCTGCAGGCTGCCGTCTCCCCTTCCCAGTGCCCTGCTCCTGTGCCAGGGCCCACTCAGACTCTGAACCCCCAACCCCCATCACAGGGTCTGCTTTCTAGGAATCGAGGCCAAGACCACAGAGGTGAGAGCCGTCTCCCCCAGGCCTGGCCCGACCTTGGTGACTGCCGTCGAGCAGAGGCATCTCAAGAGCATTTTAGCAGCCTGTGTTGCCAGAAAAGGAGGGAAGTCCCCATGTTGGAGCTGGCGGCTTCCCGTCTTGACGTCTATCCACGCACTAAACGAGGAGCCGGCCGGGCTCTCGGTACCGTCTGCAGCCTCTCCATCCCGCGCCTCCTGCGTGCCAAGTAGCTAAGTGTCGGCTAGGGCCGTGCGAGTCCAGGTGGGCAGGTCCATTTCCTTCCCAGCAGATGTGCCTGGGGCATCGTGTGGGCCTGTTGCCCCAGCCCTGGGCTGGCTGGCGTCCCCTGCCTGGGAGCCCCGGAGGGGCACGGCCGAGCTCAGGGCCTCTCCCCTGCCCTTCCCTGGCTCTCTTCTTGGGGAGCGACCCTGCAGTGTGCCCGTTTCCAAACTGACATCATCTGCCTCTGAAGCCCTCCCCTCTCCTGAGGAGATAGGGCGCCTCCTGGCTCACCTTGTCTCTTTTTCCCTTCCCACCCCACCCCCCATAGTCGGTGCCCTTTCTTGCTTCGTTTGTCTATAACGAAAACCCCAAGCCGTACAGCGTGCCTGCTGCACGGAGGCTTCCCCTTCCCTGGGAGCCCTGCTCGGCCTCTCCCCCACCTTCAGCAGAGAGTAATTCTCGGGGCTTCTGCTCCCCTGGGGCTGAGGCTCACACAGTGCTTTCCCTCTTTGTCTTACACTATGAAGAAATGGTTTTAAATATTTTTTTAATGTGTTTAGGAGGTCCTGGGGATCGAACCCAGGGCCTTGTACATGGGAAGCCAGCGCTCAACCACTTGAGCCACATCTGCTCCCATTTTACTCTTTTAAATGGTAACTGACCATTGTAGACTGTCTAAAAGGCGTACAGTGAAAAGCAAGTTTCCTGTCTTCCCACCACCCTGTTCTCTCACAGGCACACGTTCGCAGTCCCTTGCACGTCCTTCCAGAGCTGGACGACGCGGTTACGCACGTGTGCGCACAGCCGTGTTTCCACTCGGACGACGTGCTCCACGCGGCTCAGAACCTTGGCTTTTCACTTGACACGCTGTCATTCTTTGTTCTTTTCTCTCGGCTTCAGGGTATCCTATTCACTAAGGTAAGAACTGCGTCTAAAGCACGTCAGCTGGCCATGACCAGTGCCATTCTGTGAACCCCTGGGTCGGCGTTCCCGGGCCCGGCACCCCGTCCTCCCTAACGCTGTCCTGATCCCACTAGGCCGGGTTCCTGAGGTCAGGACGGCCCTAGTCTGTGTCAGGGCTCAGTAAAGGGAGCATTGAGCGGGAAGAAATAAAGCCCTGCTTGGCCCTGCGTTTGCGGGGAAAAGGCCCTGGTATGCGCTTCCCAGCCAGGGATTCGCTGAGGTTTGGGGCTTTCCAGGCCCTCTCCTTTTTTATTGAGCTGTTTGCTATTTAGCTCTTTATTGCCAAAGTAATGGGAATAGAAGAGAATCAAATCAAAGACGAGGCTGTGGATGAGAAAGGAGGCTGGAGGCGGCTATGCCTTCTGGCTGCAGGCTGTCCGCCTCCCTCCGCACTCGCCGCCACTCTGCCTTGGTGGGCGGCTGGCCAACTGCCCCATGGGACTGAGTCCAGCGTGCACCAAGTGCTCTCCAGAGCTGGGTGGGAGGCAGGTGGCAGGTGTCCAGCAGCCCTGGGGGTTTACCTGGGACCAGCAGCCCCCCAGTGTCAAGTCGGGACTCTGTTTCCTCACCATCCAGTGGGGGTGTTAGAATTTCGGTGGAGCTTTGGCGCCCAGCCCCTGGCAGGTGCCTAGCAAGCGTTTGTCGCTTAGCGAGACCCAATTCCCCCGCAGGTGCCGCAGACCAAGGTGTGGGAGGACCCCGAGGGCCTGCAGGGCCTGCTGCTGGCGTCCAAGGGCGAGGAGCGGGCGGCACGATGCAGCCGGGCACCACCACATGCACCTCTGCCTGCAGTTTGCTTCAGAAAGCTCCTCGCCTTGGGTCCGGGCAGGTGCGGGCCCCTGCGTGGCCCTCACCTTTGCTCGCCATGGTTTGGCCCCAACAAAGCTTTTTGCAAAGACTTCTTGGGCATCCCAGCAGTTTTGAGTATGATGGCTCAAGGCACTGAAATGATTCAATAAAATTAGCAACAGGTGAGTCTTGCGTGGCAAATAGTCATGTTTAGCAAATTAATTCTTTTAGTAATTGCTTCATTTATTGAAGATCACCTTGCCCCTGAAAACCAAACACGGATTGTTTCTTTAATCCTCACAGCAGCTTTCGAGTGGGGCTGTCACTGCCCTTGTTTTACAGGAGGGGAAACCGAGGCAGAGGAGTGTGTCTGGGCCAAGGTCAGGCGGCTAGGAAAGGCCAGCCTGCTGCACTGTGAAGTGCCCCCTTCACCCCTCAGGCCTGTTTCCTCATCTGAAAAGCAGATGAAATTTTCTAAAAAGCAGGGATTAAAGGACGGTGAGCTGAAGGGAGAGATGATGTGTGAAAACTTCCCCTAGCCCGGTTCCCTTGCATGCAACAGGTGCTTGATGAGTGGCAGGTGCAGTCGTTCTAGAGTTTCGGTCCATTGCTGGCATCTTCTGTGGGTTTAGGGTAAAAGCTGACCTTTTCCCAGCTCATCATCTTCAAA
>PVKH010032493.1:0-12163 GCA_004027955.1 Chaetophractus vellerosus | reverse complement strand
TGAAATGTAACTCATTGTGGTTTTCATTTGCATTTCCCTGATGACCAATATGTTGAACATCTTTTCGTGTGCTTATTGGCCATTTGTATACTTTCTTTAGAGATATGTCTATTGAAGTCCTTTGCTCATTTTTAAATTGGGTTATTTGTCTTTTTGTTATTGAGTTGTAGCAGTTCTTTACATATTCTAGATATCAAGCCCTTGTCAGATATATGGTGTTACAGTTTGCTGTAATTATGAATTCCAAAAATCCATATTGAATCATGCTTGTAAACTGATCTGTTCATCTGGGCATGATTGGGTTATGATTAGGGCATTAACTGGGCCACGTCAGCAGGGCGTTGAGCCCCGCCCCTCGCTGGGTGTGGTCTCAAGTATAAAAGGCAAGGCAAAAGATTTGAGAAGTAGTTTTTGAGAAGCAGTTCTGATGTTGGAGAGAACGCCCTAGGAGTAGAAAAGTGAGCCGTTCACCTGATAGTCTACAGCTGACCTTGTGGAGGAAACAGAGGAACTAAGCCCAGAGAGAAACACAGCCCTGGGAAACCAAGAAGCCTGAGCCCTGGCAAACGTCGGCAGCTGTCTTGCTCCAACACGTGCCAATGACTTTGGTGAGGGAAGAACTTATGCTTTGTGGCCTGGTAACTGTAAGTGTCTAACCCACATAAATACCCTTATAAAAAACAAACAATTATTGGTATATTGCGAAGGCACCCCTTTGGCTGACTAATACATATGGTTAGCAATTATTTTCTCCCTTTCTGCAGGTTGTCTTTTTACTTTCTTAATAGACTCCTTTGATGTACAAAAGTTTTTAATTTTGAAGTCCATTTTATCTATATTTTATTTTGTTGTTTATGCTTTTGGTGTCATATCTAAGAAATCACTACCAAATCCAAGGTTATGAAAACTCCCCCCTAAGTTTTCTTCTAGGAGTTAGATAGTTTTGTTCTTATATCTAGGTGTTTGATCAAAAGTAAAAGTAAAAACCTTTTACTTTTAAGGTTATGTCTCTTTATAGTTTTAAACATAATATATTCACAATTAAATCTTGCTTTTCTTTTAACATTATATAAAATTATTTTTAATACGCTGCATTGAAATATAAACTTTTCTTACCTAATTAGGTCTTTAAATGATACACAGAACACAGAATTATCACCTTTTTATAATTCTTTTTCAATTTGTGGACAGTCTCTAAGTCACCTGCAAGATTCCTACCTACTAAGCTGAAAACCCCCAATTTCCTTAATGTTTCTTCATAGAGCCAAGTTATTTAACCCACCAGTTTTCTAAGCTCCTCACTGATTCTTTGCCAATTAGTAGTCATTCATTCATTCATTCATTCATTCACCAAAACATTAATTAACACTACCTTACAGCATATGGCGGTGAGGTGTCAGACCAGAATTACTAGGATGAAGCCTGAATAATGAAATCCTCTCATATTTATCTCTGATTCTTTTTTTTTTTTGGTACAGTGGTCTGTAGAATCAACCCCATATTTTCAGTTATTAGTGAATAAGTTATATTTGTTTTATATTCCTTAAAGACCTCTCTTTTCACTCTAGCAGAGTTACTTGCACATAGTAGGTGCTTGATAAAAATGTGGCAAAAGAATGAATAATTTTTAGAAATGTTACAACTCAAAAACTCAATCTCTAGGAGGAAAACATTTTCATTATTTTTAATCAACTGAAATATACAATTGTTATCTATTTTAAGTCTGCTGCAGATTTAGTACTTCATTAAATCTTGATGTATCTCCATGACTGGGTTATAATAACTGAGAAGCTTCAAGTCTTTGGGAAAGTATCAAAGAGTTTTAAAAATCGCTTCTCATATTTATTTACTTTATTAGCATTTGTATGCTAGGCCCTATTATGAAGAAAAGCACTTTGCAGCACAGAGGAGGTCTCCATTGCTGTCAGTGCTCAGGGGATGTCACAGGAAGATCACATCTAAGAGGTTCCACATCATCTTAATGGGCAGTGTGAGAACTTGACAGGGATCTCGAACAGCAGAACAACTCTAGGAAGCTTGTTTTTGGCTAAACGATCACTTCCCATTATCAGGGTCAGAGAAGCAGACATGTGAGCTCTGCTGACCCACCAAAGTAGGGAGTGTAAGAAAGTATAGCATTGTCTTCTATTTCTGAAAAAAGACATAAAGCCATTCAGACTAGGGAATTCTACAGATTACCCCTGCTGTGAGCAAACACATCTGAAAAAATGGTGCAGAGCATTCAAGAAGTCACATTGTTCGCCAAGGGGAACGTGGTACCTTTATGTGGGGGTGCAGATGCATTAACGTCCTCTTGCTGTATCCACTGTTGATTCCAAGAGCAAGCTCCACCTCTTTGTAGAGCATGACGAAGATCCGCACCCCCTGTTGCTGTCCCAGAAGAAAACACAGGCATGAGCGAGTCTCTTTGGAAGTGGGTTATGGTTTTCTTTTTCTTCTTCCTTGCTGTGAACGGTACTTTCTAATCTTTCTTCAACAAACAAGTATAATAAAATATTTAAAGAAAGGGGCAATATGAGAAGATGAAATACAAGTGTATATTAAGACACAAGTAGAAAAAAATTGTTTTCCTGGTGTTCATTTCATCTTAGTACACTAAGAGCGGCAATATTTGACTAGAACATCGAATTGCTAAAAGTGTCTTACAGTTAAATACCTTTTAACACTTTAAAAAACTTGTCATTGAGAAATGTTTTGACATGATTCATGTTACAAGATTAGAATTTTTTAGTTTATTTATATTATACATAAATTAGTTGAAATAACAGTAATAAGAACTTGGATGCAGTAAATTATGCTAAATATCCCTTAAATGTTTCAGGGCATATATTTTTTTGAATTCTTCTTTTTATATACATATATATATATTTTTTCATGTTATTTAAGTGGAAAAAACATTTCTTACTCTTCAAAGATGAATGTGTTGTTTCATCCAGCTAACCTTTAATTAGATCATTAATGTCTATTTCACTAGTGAAATGACTTCTTCAGATGTTGGCTTTTCTAACAATTAAAAATCCCTTAATTTTAGTGGAGGTTTAGTAAGAAATGGACACACAAATCAACAGTTGATCCATCCTTAGACTTCGGGCCTAAAAGAAAATATACTCGACCTCAGAAGGCCTTTATGAGGGTCAGATTAAATCAAAAGTTCTCAGGCAACTCTACATGCTTTACAAGTAGCATTTATTATAACTATTAAGCACCAAAAAGACAATGGCCAATAGCTGGTAGCTGGTAGTAGAGAAAAGTATTAGAATTTTCTATGTTAGTTCTGGGTAGTGACAGGCTTTCAGTCTAAGCTAAATTGCCCCAAACCTGAAATGCTCGTCTCCTTCTTCCCACCCACTCATAAGCTTCCCCCTTCCAACATACAGTTCAGAATGTATTTTCTCCAGTAAACGATTTTATCTATCATGGGTCACTCTTACTACTTAGGTTTGTATTCTCAGTATTTCTTTCTTATTTGCACCATTTTAATTTACATTCTCTTTACCCAGCAGCTCTGAAGCCATTCTGAAACATATTCCATACATCCTGGATTATGCAGCCACACCCAGGCATTTAATACCTTAAAGGCAAAATTTTCCCATCATACTTTCTTGAATAGCAGAAGTGCAGACATATCTAATAAACTATGGTGATAAAGGATGGTATGGTTACAGTTTAAATGAACAATTCATGGCAATTAGGCATTGTTCATAAAGAAAAATTTGAATCAGAAATTTAAGAAGTCTTACTGGGTTGAACACGTCCAGTTTATAAGAACTAGATATTTTTGCAATGCTATAAAAACGTGAAACAACATAGGAGTCAATACTTTTAGGTTCTAAATTGCAGGATATAACTGCTTGGTTGCAAATCAAACACATCATACACAGCTCTCCAATATTGCTCTGCCAATACTCAGAAGCACGTTCTGGCCCCTAAATTCCTTATGATAATACATCACTTCAAAATACTAACACTCTACCTGTCTTGATGTAGGTCTTAGTAATATAAAAAAGTGTGTATGTTTTTGGATGGAACAGTAGATTTACATTTTGGTCAACATTATTTTGCTCTGAAAAAAATAATAAACCAGGATCAAAAAGAATATACATGTCATTCTATTTCTCTGGTTAACAGTTGGCTTTTGGAATTTCCATACTTATTCCAAGTGATTCAACTTTCATTGCCATCAAGTATCTAAGCACAGATTTGAGTAAAGAAATAAGGAAAGGCAAGAAGCGAGCACATTAATTGCTAGTGGTCTGGCCAGTGAACACTGCAATGAATTGCTGATTGAAGGCTCCAAATGAAAACTAGAAGATTATTTTATTTTTCTCCTCTACTGTTCAGATCTATTTTCCTATTTGAATATTTTAAGATTCAGCATGAAGTAAGTTTTTTTTTAAAAAAGCCTCTCTTTGACAGCTACAATACAAAGCTTAAAACACAAAATTTCAATCTAAATTATAGAACATTACACCTGACATCTTTCATCAGGGTTCATTTGTTTTAAATGGATGAAATTCTGCTTCTTAGGCTAATATATTATTACTCATGAAGGGCCATAGTTGGAAATTAGGAACTTGGCCTGACTCCTACAATTTTCCATTTACCTGAATAGCTAATGGAGTTTTGAAATAATAGAGATGTTGGCACTAATGGATTATATTATTACCCTCCATCTATTAATACCTGATATTTTCTTATAGACTATGTCTTTCTCACTGAACTAAATGAACTCAAAAGGAAATAGGTTGTAAACTTTTATGTTCTTTTAGCTTAAATGTAAATGATTTATCAGGAAGTAGTTAAATATAAAAAGTTAACTTTTTGTGATCTGGTTTCCAATTATTTACCTGCACCTGGATCCACAGTAAACAGTTAATTAGTGACAAGACTTCTGTGATAATGAAGTAATAAATTCGTCTACTTTTCATGAAGGAATTATAACACTAAGATAAACTATCAATTATAAAGGGTAAAGTAAAAACATTCCTTGGGAATGAAGGCATTTGTGTGGGCCGAATAGCACATTTTACAGAACATGGAAAATGTTTGTATAAAATGAAAGCGAGGTTTTTTAAAAAAAAACATAAAAGACTGTTGTTAATTCTGAATTTCAAAAATACACTTTTTGAAAAAAGCAACGTTTTACAAATGCCTTTTGGTGTCCCTTGGTAATTGGGAAAATTTACTTTACTTAGAGAGGAAGAAAGAAGCTGTGAAGAGGGGAACCGGAGTACGAAAAGAGTTGATATCTCTGCTGAACTCAACTAACCCGAAAGTTCCATGGAATAGGCTTCCTGAAAGTTGAGTTTTGAAGATTAAAGTTCTATCCTCTTTTCTAATTAGTTTCTCATAAAGTAGAGCAAATCCAACACTGTAAACAGTAGGTATTTTTAGGAGCTTTACATAAATAATATACACATGAAGATGATAAAAAATAAAAATATTTTAGAGTTGGAATCAACAACTTCGTTCCTTAGCCAGTTTTTCTCTGATTGTTTAAAAGTATTTTCTAAATGCGGCCAATTTTGTCCACTGCCAGAAAAGGACATCCCCCCCCCCCCCCCAGGAGAATCACTAATTTCATCACATGGCACGGACTTCCCCAGGGGGTGCAACACCTTAGGAAAAGGAAAAGGAAAGGATAAAAGAAATCTTATCCTCAACAGTTAAAAGCAGGCAGCATTGGGAGGTGAGAGCACAAATGTTCATGACCTTCCCCTTTGTTTAAAGCACAGTTCTCAAGGCTGACATCTTCCTTTCCTGCCAAGCCCTTTTGGCCTACCAACTTCCGTAAGATTTAATTTGATTTTCTGTGCAGAGATGTGATTATTCATCTTGTTTGGCAAATTTGGACATCTTTCCCTTCTATTTGGTCACTGACTGCAATTCTATATTGTGCCTTACGGTCCAGGACAGAAAGAAATTAGCCTGAAGGCAATTTCCCTCCCTGAAGACCTACCCCTTTTTCTTAACATCTCTAGGTTGCTGTACTTGAAGATTCCTTTGATGTAAGTCTCATGAGAAATATCATATATTTCTAAGGCTGAAATATATGTAAACAGGTGCAGGAATACGGTTGCCAACACTGAGGCAATGCACCTCGCCATTTAGCGCACTAAAGGCGGAACTGTGGAAAACCCTGGGATGCTAATTTTTTTAAATTGTAAACAATCTGCCTCTCAATATTGTTTTATACCATTTTAAATGATAACATTTCATATCAGAAGGTCAAAGAAACACAAAAAATAGCAACTTGGTTATTATCAGAGAAATAAAATATTGTGTTTTTTCTTAAGAAACAAGCATTATAGAAGATGTTTGCCTGTATGTTGTTACAAGGAAGAGATGCTTCTTAAATTCCTCTCAAAAACCCTGTACAATCAGATAATAGAAAACAAGCATTCATTTTTATCAATCTTCTGGTCTTCTGGGACTCAACACAAGAATAAATATTATTTATCAACCTACTACTTTGTGAATCTAGTGTATGGATTTCAGAAACTAAATTATTTATGTGAAATAGTGTTTATGAGCACATGAAATGTCAATTTGGAATGTTCTGAGTGTTAAAAATTAATGACCAAAGTAATAATATTGTGAAGGTAGCTTAAATATACCACTGAGGAATTAATATTTAATATTATTATTATTTCCTCAGGAAATTTTAAAAATCATTACCCACAATTTAAAAAACTACAAATTTCAGGAAATTTGGGAACAATATACAAATATGGAGAACATTTACTTGGTTGTACTGTTTCCCAGAGACCTCACCAGGATTCATGGGGCATAAAACCAAAGAGAAGTCATGCTAATGACATAGAAGTCAACAGTCATGGCAAGGGGAATGGACAAATACCAGCTAAAATGGGGGTGGAGGGCCAGCCCTGCAGAATCTTCCTCTTGAGCCCTGCTCTGGCATTTATTAGCTTTCTGGATTTTACTTAGATGTCTTGTAGGCATCTCACACTGAAGTGATCTAAAGTATAGTTTTGCAACTCCGTGTTCTCCCACTGCCAGATTCACCTCCCTAGCAGCCATTTTGATCAGTCGCCCCTCTCCCACCATACCCACACCCACAGGAATCCCCACTGTCTACCGTAAAGTCTAACCACTTTGGTTCGCCAAGCCTCCACATTCTAGTTCCAACCTGCTGTTCCAGCTTGACAACCACCTACCTACGCAACTGTAATCCACCTTGTCACCTCACTGGGACTGACAAAGCCTTCTGCATTCCTGTCTCCAGAATGTTTCCTCACAACATTTCCTAGACCTAAAAATGTCTTCCTTCCTTTAAAAAACCTTTGCCCACTCTAAATGCCCCAAATACCTCATCTTGTGAGGGGCCTCCCAGATCACTCCTGCCTCTGAATCTTGGCTGTGTCTCTGTACCCAGTTGACACTTGTGTAAACTTTTAAACGCCTTCAGGTCAAGAATCATGTCACTTATTTATGTACATCCCCATATGACTAGCAAAGTACCCTAACATATTAGGCATTCAGTAATACATGTTGATTAAAATGGAAAACAATGAAGTACTGGATAAATACTATGGAGAGATGATTTATTACAATGATTGAAGACTGTAGGCAAGGCTGGAAAAACTTACTAAAATGGAATTTTAAGGAGAACTGGGAAAGGTGCCATTTGACCAAGAGAAACATGGAGACGGTTACATCCCATTCAACAGGTAGGAAGTCGTTTGGTAAGGCTAGGACTGAGACCAGGACCTGAGGTCTTCAACCAGCGCTTGGTGGCCAGGGACAGAATCCTACTCACTGTGGCATCTTTAAAGATTAGCAGAGTGCCTGGCTCATAGCACACATTTAGTAAGTGTGTAGAACTTTTTAATAAATGAATATATGGATATGTAAAGAATACTTTTCAGAATCAGATTCCCACTTTTCTGAATGGAATTCTGTTGAAGCAATGAATTAGACTAGGCATGAAAATGATGCTATTTGGCAGAACTAATGTCTGAAATAAACATTATCAACTTCTTCGACCTTCAGTATCATCAGAGGTCTGACTATATTTATGGATATCTCCAGAAATCCAAAAGTAAAGGCATGGGGAAAAGATACTGAAAGAAGGGGGGAAAGGCAAGTGGGGGAAGCAGTAGTATAATGTAGAGTATAAGAAAGGAGAAGTGAGTGAAGGTTGTGAGAAGTAGAAAAATACCATTGCAATTACTTAGGATTTACAAATTCTGTTAGAATGTTTAATGGTAGAATGAAAAAAAAAATAAAAAATGTTTCAATTAATAATAGTATAATGGTTAGTCCATCACAGATTTGGACACAATAAATCTAAATATATTCTAATTTAACTCAATTTAATTTGGTGGAGGGCCTACTACTCTAAAAATAATTCATTAGAATTTTGAATGTAAAGTAGTTCTTGGTGAACCTATATAGCTTCAGTTATTTATTTATTTATTTAATATAACCAGTTGAACACACACAATGCTCCCACAAAATCTATGGGGTCAACTGCACAGGAAAAAGGTCCATCACAGGAACAGCCCCAAAACTGGAACCAAAAGACCACCAATTCCTAATGTCCTCTCTCTTTGATGTTCTTCCATTCCAGTCGGTCCCATATGACTACAACCACTCTCCCTCTGACTTTGTCTTTTGCTCAAGTGACAAAATAATGAATAAAGTAAAATGTTATATTTCATTTCATTTAGTATTCAACTGTGAAATTTTACCACATCTTTTTTGCCTGTAAAATTAACTGTTGATAACTGACTAAAAACACAAATTAGGATTGCTCATATAATCTATGAAGTGAATGAGGCTAAAAGATTTATGTACTCAAAAGTAATAGGAAAAAAGATATCAGAACCAAATGAACTGGAAAATAATAAGTTTCATAATTTTTATAAACCTTAATGAAAGTTATTAGGTATGTTATTTAAGACTTTGAAAAAGAAAAGGTATTTCAGGGGGAAAAAGATTTTTAAAAATCATATCATTTGTTTGCAAAATACATACTGCTTTCCGTTTAAGAATGCAGTCCAACCTCCAACGATTTCCTTCAACCACTGGGCGTTTCAGGAAGACTTCTGGACTCAACCTGAAATCACAAAACCAAGATTTCAAATAACTAAGAAAATATATAAAGTTGTGATTGTCATAGGGAGTAAAGGCGATTTCAACCCAAATGCCATCACCATCCTCCATTGTGGTAGGTCATGTAAAGTTTTGGCATGACTCCACTTACAGTTCATACAGAAAGGAGCCTTTATCAATATCAGTCTCTCTCTCTCACTTGCATTCATACACATGCAGATACTGTTGTATGCCCACTCAATAGCCATTCTCAACTCCCTCCTTCCTTGCTGTCGGAGACTACCTCCTATTGCAAAGCCTGAATATTCTAAATACTTGCTTTTCGAGACTCCTGTGCAGCTGGAGCATGACACGACAGAATCCTGGACAATGGGGTGTACGAGGAGTTATGGGTGGGGTTTTTGTGAAAGTTCTTCCTCCATTGCACACACAGCAGGAGAAAGCCGTGCCTCCACATCGGCTCTGGGGTGGATGTGGTATGGGAGCCCGATGCTTGGGGAGGTGCAGCCATATTGGAACTCTAAGGGGAAGGCCCAGAATCCTGAAATCACTAGACCACGATGCCAATCCTAAGATAGGCTAATTCTGGATGTCTCATTAATTGAGACAAGTAAATCCTCATTGTTTAAGCCACCTTTAGTTCAGTTTCTTGTTACCCAAGGCAAAAGCATTCTAACTGACAGTCATTCACACTGACTCCCTAAACCAAGGGGAGTGTCCATGGGACCTTGGGGCTTTCTGAGCAGGGAAGAAGGAAGATAAGCTGATACATGAAAATCTTCCAATGCATGAATGGACCCCTGGGCTCTTCTCCTTTATCTTTTATTTATTTATTATTATTATTATTATTTTTACCGGGAGGTCCCAGGGATTGAACCCAGATCCCTCCATATGGCAGACGGACGCCCAACCATTTGAGCCACATCCGCCCCCCTCTTCTCCTTTAGTAATGCTACATGGCCGCTAGGAGTACACTAGAGTCACTTCTTCCCCTGAGGCTGGGTTATAAAGGTAAGTCTGTAGGTGCTATAACTCCCCTGTAAGGAGCAAACACAAACAAACAAACAAAAACCAAACAACAAAAACCTCACCAGCTGAAATGCTAGAGCTGGAGAGGCAGCAGCAGGCAGGGCAGGGTGGACATTCTAGGCTGGAATACTGCCGCCAAGGAGCCCGCAAAGCATCCCTTATTTTACTTAATCCATAAGCACTGTGCACCCTGCATGCAGAATATTCTACTAGATACTTTGGAAGCTCTTAAGAAAGCTCCTCAGTCTTGAGGATAACCCATAAAAACAGTAAAAGATGGAGATTCATGCTATAAAATAAGTATAAACAAAAAGACAAAAAGAATGCATCTATGGCTCACCACATGTCATTTTGTCAGGATTTTCACTAAGCAATTATTAGTAAGCAAAGATCAAAAGAACTGAATAATGCTTCATTTCATTGAATCTACAACGCCAATGATTGTAAGATGCTTCATTATTTTATTACTAAAAAAGAAAAATGCTGACAATTATAACCATAAATGTTTTCATGTATGGTACATCCTGATTTCAGAGATGTTGTAAACTGTACCTCTTAAAAAATGATGAACCTCTTAGAAAATTCTATAGTTTTAAGTGCTTATATGAGAAAGACAAAAAGTTTAAAATAATGATTAGAGCTGTGATTTTAAGAAGATAAAAAAAAGAAGAGCAACTTAAACCCAAAGTAAGAGGAAGGAAGGGAATAATAAAGACAAAAGTGGAGCTCAATGAAATAGAAAATAAAAACAATAGAGAAAACCCAATGAACTAGCTCTTTGGAAAGATAATGAAATCAATAAACTTCTAGCTAGACTAAAAAGAAAAAGAGAGTAGTGCAAATTAGCAATATAAAAAAATGGGTGAAAGGAAATCACTACAGAGCCTACGGGCATTAAAATAAAAGAATAAATTGATAATAAGGGAATATTATAAATAACTTTATTCCAATGAATACAATAATTCATATTAAACGGACAAATTTCTTAAAAGAAGTAAGTTATCAAAATGGAAACAAGAAAAAAATTGAAATTCCAAATCTCATATATCCATTTAAAATTGAATTAATAATTTGGAAATTCCCCACAAAGAAAATTACAGTTCCATATGACTTCACAGGTAAATTCCATCAACCCTATAAAGTTGTTTGTGAACTCCTGGGCTCCCTCCTAAGCTGCCCAGGCATGGATTTGATCTTAAACAGCATAACAAAGGGTTTGAAAACTGAAAAATAGCCCGCTACCCAAGTCCTAAACTGACCACTAGGTGGCACAGTGGGACAGCTCTGAATAGTAGGCTTTGAAAACAAAGCTGACATTAAGGGAAGTGGATGTGGCTCAAGCAGTTGGGCACCTGCCTACCATATGGGAGGTCCCAGGTTCAGTTCCCAGTGCTTCCCAAAGAAGATGAGCAAGACAGCAAGCTGAAGCAACAAGATGACAACACAACAAGGAAACACAATGAGAGTCACAACAAGCAGGGAGCGGAGGTGGCTCAAGTAACTCGGTGCCTCTTTCCCACATTCCCAGGTTCAGTTCCCAGTGCCTCCTAAGAAAATAAGATGATGAACAGACACAGAGAGCAGACGGCAAGCGCAAAAACAAATGGTGGTAGAAATAAATAATAAAATAAATCTTTAAAAAAAACAACAACCCCAAAAACAAAAACTGACATTAAAATCATATCTGTTGAAATGTGGCTGGAACTTTCTGCCTGAACCCAACTGAGTCAATTGCCTATTTAAGTAAAAGAAAATCAAGATTCTCCATAGGATTTAAACAGGACTCAGTATCTTATAACATAACATTCAAAATGTCCAGAATATAACTTAAAAATTACGTGACATACAAAGACCAGAAAATTCTCAACTTCCATGGGAAAAAGACAATCTGCTGCTAATATCAAGATATCAATGATATTGGAATTAGCTACTTTACGTCTTTGTCGGATATAAAAAGGTTCCAGTAAGAAAGAGTGAACACTCTTGTAATGAATGGGAAGACAGAAAGCTTTAGAAAAGAAATAGAAGCTATAAA
>PVKH010032492.1:0-12158 GCA_004027955.1 Chaetophractus vellerosus | reverse complement strand
AAAAAGAATAGATTTATCTCCATGTATCTTAATTAACGTACCTTGTAGCCCATCTTTCAAAATTTAAATTCTACATCAAGATTGTGAGACACTAAAAAATATATGTTAATAAAACAAATAATAATAATAACTACAGCAGCAGTAACCATTCTTTACAATGGCCCGCAAGATCCCACACTAGGGAGGAATTGGCAAACTATGACCCCAAATTTGATCTTCCACATGATTTTGTGTGGTCTATGAGCTAAGAATGGTTTTTACATTTTAAACGGTCAAAAAAAATCAAAAGAAGAATAACATTTCATGATGTGAAAACTATATAAAATTCAAATATCAGTGTCCATAAATAAAGTTGTTGGCACACAGCTATGCCCACCATTTACATATTTTCTATGATTGCTTTCTCCCCACCAGGACAGAGCTGGTCAGATATAGTTGAAGACACATGGCCTGCATATCTGATCCTTCACTGAAAAAGTGTGCCAAGCCCTGCCTCTCTAAGTGGCCTCTTGTTACCTTTCTGGTTCCATTTCCTAATCCCCTCCCCATCATCCACTTGCCTCCAGCCACACTGGTCACCCTATTATTCCTCAGGTTTTCCAGGCACCCTCCCACCACAAGGCTTTTGCAATGACGCCCCCTCCGACTGAACATGCTTGCTCCCGGGACTCCACATGGCTAACTCTCATCTCCTCTAAACAATTTCAAAGATCACCTTCTCAGTTCTTACCCAGCCAACTGCTGAAAGTAGCACCAAAGCAGCACCAGCCCTCCCCCTGAACTTTATAGCACTACTGCTCCTAATTATTTTGCTTTACTCTGTGTGTGTTTGCCTAAATAGCACTTAACTTACCTATCAGTTTACTGCCACAAAAGCAGAGTAGTGTATTTGGTTTTGTCTATTTTGTTCACCAATGAATTCTGGCAATATAGTAGGTGCTCAGTATAGTAGGTGCTCAGTATACATTTCTTTTGTTGAGTTGATGAATACTAATGAACACTTCTTAGAAACTTGCCTGCACTGTTCTAAGTATGTCACATGCAGGAACTCGTTTAATCCTTCATGTTACCTCATAAAGTAGGCTACTATAATTATCCACTTTTACAGATGAAAAACTGAAATGCAGTTCAGCAAGTTGCCCTGGGACATATGGTTTGAAAGTGACAGAGCTTGGGTACAAATCCAGGAAGCCTCGCTCCAGTGTCCAGCTCTTAACCGCTACTCTTATCATAGAACAAAGGAAAATCAACTTATCTAACCTGGAGGATTGGATGGAAATATACAGAGAAGGAAAAACTATGCGGTATCACTGACAACCTCACAACTGCCAAGAAGGAGGTTAACAGAACCTAAAATTGGCAAGACGTACTCAAGAAGAGCTATTGCTGCAATCTGAACAGCCTGGGTGGTGAGCAGAAGGCATAAAATAAAAGTGTCTTTTAGAGGACTTTCATAGGACAGAAGTTTTATATTGTTCATTTAGCCCTAAAAGGAGTAGCACTAGGACCAAGAAATAAAAGCTATACAATGATTGATTTGGTTCAATCTTAGGAATTTTCAACAGTTCCAAGTCCAAAATCTTTTATCTCATGAACGATCTAGCTCCTTCTCAGAAAATGTTCAATCAAAATTCAGATAATATCACAAAAAGAACTTTGTAAAGGGGATTCAAACCTAATGTATGGCTGGACAAGATTACTTTTATTACTTTTATTCTACATTTTAACTTCAAGTAAGTAAAGAACTTACTCAAGAGTAAGGCTACACCCAGTAATAATGCAAGGATTGCCCATTTTCCAAGTATTACTCCTGCAGTTCTCTTTTCAGTCCATAGACATTTACTTGGATGAGTACAATCACATAGATGAATTCTCAAGGTTTTTGTTGCAGTTTGACCTGCTCTATCTTTCACAGTAATGGGAACATCATATACTTGGAATTCAGCATTATTCCGATATGAAAGACGGGCAGCTGTATCTGAAAGAAAATAAAAGAATGTTATTTTATGATATTTATTCCTCCCCCACAGTATTTGTTACAACACACAAGGAACCACCTGCCACATGGAAATGGATAAAAATGGAGAACCATTTTCAAGCACTAATATTACCTTACATGGGTTGCCTATTAGAAGAGAGGTTTAAAGAAATAATTTGGCATTGGAGTGACCCAGTAGCATTTCAGCAATATTTAATATTCCAATATCTATACAAACCAATGGCTCTAAACTGACTCTTACCATATATTTCTAATATTTTGCTGTCATTCCAGTCTATGATACTTATAAAGAATTAATACCTAAGGGTACACCCAAATAGTGTCTTAAATAAACATTCACTTATCCACTTACTTTCTGGTATTTGTCCATTATCCTTATGTATAATGTAATATTTCAAAGCACAGTAGACCCTTCATGATTAATGCCTTGCCTCTAGAAGCAATCTCAAAACTAGAAAGCTAATTAACATCAAGCAAGCTAGGTCTAAGGCTTATACAACATCTATATCATAACCATACATTTTTATCAACTATTTTTTCTCCAATTTTAATACCTTATTTTTATGACCTTATTATCAACTGACAAAAAGCTCACAGATTTTCAATGGCAAGTACATCCTGCTGCAGTTTTTGCAATGGATTTAGTGAAATGAAAAGAGTAATATAATGCACATCTTAGAAGTCATCTATAATTTCCAAGCAAGTCTTACTTAAATGCTTAAAATAGCCATAACTACTTCAAAGATTTTAGTTGCATCTTATCCCTGAGACAAAGAAAGCTTCCCAGAGGAATGTAAATTGCAATTTAGGTTTATATGGGACTCTTCTGGATCACACTATGTCTACAGTGAGATTCCTCAATTCCCTCTCCCCCCTTAAGACCATAAGTTGAGGACCAGGTCATAGTCATGTCTTATCCATTCATAGTAGAGCAGGAGCCTCTGACTTTCCCTGCCAGTCAACTCTTTCCACTTCGAATTGTCCTCCTATCATCAGTGTCACCATTGTAAGACAGAAATCTGGATATGGGACTGCCTTACTTACACACTCTCAATGTATACCTGCTGTCACCTACAGACTGACAAAGGCCAATCTTCTCAGCCTGTCCCATAAAGCCTTTCACAGGAAGCAGCTGTGGCTCAAGCAACTGAGTTCCTATTTACTGTATGGAGTTCGATCCCTGGGACTTCCCGGTTAAAAAAAAAAAAAAAGAGAGAGATAAAGATAAAAGGCTTCCCAGACCTGCGGGGTGCAGAGAGGCACAGACCCCTGCTTGGCGAAGTGATGCACCAAAAATACGATAACACAACCAGATGGGGGGAAAAAAAGCCCTTCACCACTGGATTCCACCTTCTTCCCACCCAAACTCCTGATATTCTCGCTAAAACCTTCTAAGTTCTAACAACACCGATTCACTTGTTCTCCTAGTGTATCCCTTCTTTTATGTATATGTATTCATCATTTATTGATTAAACAAATATTTATTAAGAAGTCAGTATCTGCTAAGCACTGGGTGAGGTACTGGAAATATAAAGATGAATGATAAATGTCCTGGGAAGCTCATATATTGGAGGAGGGCAGTAAACAGAGCATAATAGAACATGAGAAGATATAGCATCACAAAAGTCCAGTTGAATGAAAGAGCATGGCATAATTACAAATCAGCAGACTGAGGTGTGGCTAAAATATGCAATACTATACTTCCTAGAAACCTCTACCACAGGAAGTTGCCCCTGAGGGCTCAATGCCAGGCCCCTGTCTATATCCTACCTGGGGTGGCCTGGAGCTATGTATTCCAGAAAAACATGTTCTTAAACTTAATCCATTCCTTTGAATGTGAACCTATTTTAAGTAGGACCTTTTGATGAAGTTACTTCAGTTAAGGTGTGGCCCAACCCAATCTGTAAGAGTCTGAATCCTATTCTTGGAGTCCTTTATAAGTAGGATGAAATTCAGACAGAGAGAAAGCTATGGGAAGCAAGAAGCTGAACATCAGTGAAACCTGGAAGAGAAGGGAGAGGCCAGGAGAAGTGACCATGTGCATTGCCATGTGACAGAGGAGCCTAGGACCGAAAACAGCAGCAGCCATCCCCAGTTTCCAGAAAGAAAGTGTCACCTTGATGATGCCTTGATTTGGATTTCTCATAGCCTCAAAACCACAAACCAATTTGCTTGAGCAGCCAAAGAACCTAAAACACCACCTTTCCAGGATACCACAGAATGCTTATCTCATACATCCAAATTCCTCATTTACAGAGTCTGCTTACAATATAACATTAAACTGCACGCTCTCTCTTCAGCTCACTGGAGTTGATTTTAAAACACAACAAAAAAGTCTGCTTTAGTGATAAGATTCCCAATACTTTTAACAAAGCTTTTTTTGTGTTTGATGTAAAAATAAAATTTTGCCTTCATAAAAATCATGATTTCAGGAAGCAGATGTGGCTCAAGGAGTTGAATGCCCACCTCCCACATGAGAGGTCCAGGGTTCAGTTCCCAGTGCCTCCTGAAATAAACAAAACCTACAAGCAAAAAAACTGATAAAACCAACTCAGGGAAACTGATGTAGCTCAGTGGTTGAGTGCCAGCTTCCCACATACAAGGTCCCGGGTTCAGCCCCAGGTACCTAAAAAAAAAAAAAAAATCATGATTTTCTTCATTTGTAATGCAGTCACACGCAGAATTTGTAATAGGTTAAGTTAGCCTTCGAAAATATGTTCATGAGAGTCAACTTTACTTTATATTTTGTGTAAGTAAACAAGGACATCCATTCTCTAGTTAGTCTGTTATTTCAGAATATATCTTTTTTTTTTATTAAATACCATTAACTTTGGTGAGGGTCCATATTCTATTGATTTCTGGAGAAGTGCTTGCCAAGTTGAAATAAAACGGAGGACCATGAATAGGTTCATCAGGATCAACAGCAGAAATTTCAGTATGCCGCATCTTTGGTTTGCAAATTGTGATCTTATCCTGAAGTATTTCTGGTGGATTATCATTCATATCTTCAATGTTAACTGCAAGCGTTCCAGTACATGATCTTCCATCTAGGAGAAAAAAAGGGTAGTGTACTTTTTAAATTATTTTATAGTTTATTAAGAAAAAAAATCACTCAGATTCTATATATGATATATGGTCATTTCAAAAATAAGCTCTGTTATTCGAAGACATGATAAATAAGATAAAAAATGGATAAGTAAAACCCATGGGTAATCCAAAAGGATTAGTGCTGCTGATAACATCAGATACAACTGCCAACAAACTTTTTTTGCCAGAATTATTATGGAACAAGAAAAATAAATGTCTGAATTTCCAACTCTTTTATTTCCTTGAGTTCCTTCTGATACAGACATTAATGAGCATTAAAGCGGTTATACCAAGATCTTCTAGCCCTGGTGACACACTCAAACCAGATAAGGAGTTTTTTGTTTTTTTTTTTAATATATGGTGCCCAGGCTCCACTCCCAGGCAGTCTGAGTCTCTTAGTCTAAGGTATTGTCTAGATATTGATATTTTTTTAAAAGCTCCCACATGACTTTTTAATATAAAGCCGGGGTTGAGAAACTGGGTTATTTTAAGGAACAAAACCCAAAGGAAGAATAATGTCTACACTGGTAATCAACTAGGCTAGATATTTAAAATGGCACAAAGAGATCTTCCAGGGACCGTTTCACCAGGCCTAGACTAAAATTTCACCTGAGTCCTTTAAAATCTAGAGCTCTATAAACACATAAGGTCCCACCATGCTGGGGGTACAAAAATATGTAAGACATGGCTCCTTGTCCCCCAAGCAGTTTCATCTTGTTAGATGAATAAGAGAAACACAGAATCTTTAAAGTAATTTAAAAGAATTCCATATACTTATCCACTACACAAGAATAATTATGAACAAGTGAGAAACACAGGTTTAAGTGATTTCAAAGAAAACAAAAAAATTATAAATTGTTGATTAATCATGGTTATGGAAGTTAGCTCCTAAGCAAAGTCGAATGACCCTATTCCCCTTCCTTCATCACCTGTACTACATGTTATACTATCTACATTTGGTTTTAGAATAGTTATTTTGCCAGATAATAGACTGATTTGTATTTTCGCTGTCTTATTGTAAGAAGGGGGGAGGATGAGTCATTAAATTCTAATTCAGAGTGAACCATTCACCTAGGACAAGGCATTGAAGTAGCTGAGCCTTGGTTCACCCATTTTCTTAAAAATTAGGATTAAGTTAGAGAGTACCCAAAGACCCTGCTGGCCCATATTTTCTATCCTTTCTTCGTTCATTAATTGGAAGCACTTGGAAAAAATATATTAGAGAATTCTTTAAATTAAAATTTTGCCTCCATTAATCTAAAAAGGGGGTAAATAATGTAACCAGCTTCATTATTCAAACATGATGATTAATCCAAATATTGCTAATTTTAGACAAGAAAATATGAACCTCTACACAAATCCACAACATTTAATAAATGTGAAAATGGAGACAGTCTTCAGAAATAAGAATGATTTTATACCAACAGAGTCAAATATTTAGTAAGAAAAGGAACTTATGACGAGTCAATCACACTCACAGATCTTTTCAACCAAGAGATAAACAGGTAAAAAAAAGAGTGTAAAGTTTTTCTGCTTGAGGTGATAGACATTTTATTGAAGAGATAGCACCTTTCACTAAAAGCAATTGTGGAGTTGATATTAAATTACTTAACCTCTCCAGTTCTAATTTTCATTTTTCATCAAATGAGGACGGTACCTTACAACGTTACTGTGAAATATAATAGAGATAAAACCTGTAAAGGTAAGTGAAAACACAACACAAGTATAGGATATTATCATTAGCCAACAATTATATTTTACAAGACTAGGAATCAAAGTATGACTTTATGCTTAGAAAAATAATTGTGTAATTAGTGAGTAAGGAACAATGTAGGGTTTAAGTTTCAGTACTAATAATTAAACTCTATCTAGATGTCCCTAAGAAGTAAATATTAATTTTATTGTATCCTATGAGGCAATTCATTTTTAAAAAATTAAGCCATTACATGTTGTAATTCATTCTCCAATTCCTTTAAAAAATATCAGATTAATTTTTTTTACCTTGGTCTATTGCCAGAACTGTAACATTATATAAGTTACTTTGAGGAGCTGCTGCCTCCCTGTCCAGGGTTTTGGAAGTCATGACTGACCCTGAGTTTTCATCAATGGTGATCCACCCTTTAGGATCATGCAATTTTTTATATCTGTTAATAAAAGAGAAAAAATAGTCTTTAGCATGAGAAAATGTATTGAAACACACTAATTTGTGCTTATAGATTTTTGTGTACCTTAAACCACTACTACTTCTGGTTTCTGGATGTGCCTTATAGCCACTGATCTTTGTCCCCACTGACGAGTTTTCTTTGATCCGCACATGTTGGACTGCAGGGCTGCAGTCAGGTCCTTCATCCTGATTCTGTACATTAACCGTAACCAAGGCTCTGTTCATGGTTATTAAACCAGTCACAACATCTCTAGTAAATGGAGCTTCATTGCATACTCCAATTTCCAGGATCATTTGATGGTTCTCTTCATAATTCAGTGGCTTTAAAATAAAGTGTATGTAGATTGTCATCAATGTAAAATAAATTTGGTATTTCAAATACCAAGTGAACTTTTGTCAATATGAACAATGCAACACAAATTCCATGTTCACATTTTGCCAGTGTTGACTTTTTTATCCCTTGCTAAAGTGAAAGATGACCCTGTACTAAGTCTTTAGCAACCATTGTCCAACAGTTGTTGGTAGTTTTATAGCGTTGTGGAGACGCAATCCCTGGACTATTTAATAGCTCACCCTGATTAAGGTAAAATATCTTCAAACTGGAAATAATGCAAAAAGTTTGATCCATGCTCAACTATAAAATTTATGTGATACTGGTTTAAAATATTTTCTATCAATACCGTGGATCTTATACAGCTGTAAAAATTAGCAAATTACGTATTACAAGTTACAAATATGCAATGAGTTCAGAGGTTAAATTTTAGAATGATTAAAGGCACAGAACTGGGAATAAATAGAAAATGCATTTATAACCCAAATTTCAATAGATATGATACTAGTTAAAAAAATATATGTTGTGTCCCTACCTTAAAAGATATGCCTTTTCCTTCTTTAGAATTTTGACCTTTGTTAATGTACTGCTTATTAAAACTTAGCTAAAAATAAATAATAAACTTGCCAAAAAATAAATTTTATAATATAGAAATAATCTATTGACATTTAAAACCATTAAATGAGATACTTCAGATTAAGCATTTGGTACAAAGGCTGACAATTCAGTTAAGAATAATTGATAGCCATTAGTGTTATTTTTGTTTTAATATGAAGGTATGAACATAAGAATATAATTGGATTTCATAAGGAGGCTGCAAATGGACTCAATGATATATTGAAGACAAACTCCCATGTAGGTTTGATGGGTTTAGTGTGAAATAATGGGAAAATCATTGACTTTTGGAGCTGTACATATCAGGTGTGTAGTCCAGGGTAGATAATTATTGGATGTTTGACTTTGAGGAAGTTATTTACCTCCATCTGCCTTCGTTTCTGTTATTATAAAATGTGGGTAATAGTACCCTACCTGAAGGGAATAAGACAATTAGATATATTACATAAAGTGCCTAGTATCATCCCCTGTGGCATAAAAGGTCCTAGGTATGTGGCAATCACATTCAATTTCTAAAAATACTAAAAGTATTTCCAAAATGTAAGAAGTAGGGTGTAATTATTAATATAAGTGCAATGATCTTATGTTTAAAAATATTGGAAATAAATATATACACATTTGGGGGGGGGGAGTTTTCTATATCCTTTCCTATGTGAAAGTAAATAAAGCTAAACCAGAGGCAAAGAAGTAAAGTATCACTAACTACTCCCCATTTGGGGGAATCCTGGAATAGTATGCAGAGACTGTTCACAAGAAATCAAAAAGATAACAGATATTCATTAGTCACTTAGGAATGAGAAGTATTCCAGGATATAGGTTACAACTTTCCAAGAAGTATTTTTTCTTCATATCACTATAATTAGTACTCCTTAGAAAAAAAAATACTGAATACACACACACACACACACACACACACTGACTATTTGTTTTATAATATCTTTTGAATATACTAGAGATGATTTTGTATTGGTCAGAAACAAACAATATAAATTTAATTTCTATTACTTACATAGTCTCTCCCTAAATAAGACAAAACCACTGAGATAAAATAACGATGATGAGGTCTCTCCAGATAAGTCTTGAGTAAAGGCCTTGAATGAGAGAGACAGGAGGAGTAGGTTCTGACCAAGGAGCAGAGAGAGAGCACTCTGAAGAGCTGAGCTTGCGTCTCTGACTTGAGCTATTGCAGTTGGCATGGGCTATTCATTCAAGACCCAAGCACCACCTTCATTTATTTACAGAAAGAAGTCAAAAGGCAGGGAAGGGTGTCCAGGAGAAATCTTTTACAACATATCTGTTGCCAATCACATCAATTTTTAGTAGACTCCCTGTACAATGTATGTATCCAGCCCTGGAAACTATAGTAGATGCATAATGGCCCTTTTCAAAAGAATTATACACCACAGCACCCTCAGCTACTCCACACTTCAGCTGCAGCTGTGGACTGCTCCCATTTCTACAAACGGATTCACATCTCCAGGTTTTCTCCAAAGCCAAGGAGTTCCATGAGCTCATGGCAAGCACAGCCCAACACAGAAGTACAGGGCAGTTGAGACTCCCTGGGGGAAATCCTTAACTAGTGAGAGATGGATGCTGGGATGGGGTTTCATGAGCAAATACCCCAGGTATCTGTGTTTGAAAGGTAAGTCTAAGGTAGGTTCTACACAGTTTCTTGCGTGATTGAACAGCAGCAGTGTCCAGCTCAATAACGCAGACTCTACTGGCTTTCCATCCTTCCCTGTCTCTCTCTCGCTTCTCACTCTGGCTTCCTAGCATCCACTTCCTAAATAGCTAGCCACATTGAAATCCTTGTTTGGGACTCTGTTTTCAGGGGAATACAAATGAAGACTGAATTGATTTGCTAATAAGTGATGTGGTAGTTTGAGGCTTTTATAGACCCCAGAAAAGATCATTTCCTTGCAGCTAATCCATTCCTATGGGTGTGAACCTATTATAAGTGGGACTTTTTTTTTACTGGATTACCTGAGTAAGGCATGGATCTTAATCCTCTTATTGAACTCCTTCATAAACGGGATGAATAGGGAGAGAGACACACAGAGACACGGGAGCTCAGAGAGGAACCCACAGAAGCTGAGAGAGAAAGCCACAGGTGGAGCAGCCAGAAGCTGGAAGCAACAGAGCTCAGAAGAAAAAGCAGAGATGGGCAGAGAATAGGAGATGCTGCCGTGTGCCTGACAGTCAGCAGCCAGTCTTCAGGGAGACAGCATCACCTGAGGATGCCTTGATTTGGACACTTTCAGCAGCCTTGGAACTCTAAGCTTTCAAGCCAATAAACCCGCACTGTATAAACCAATCCATTTCTGGTATATTGCTTTCCACAGCTTTTGGCAAACTAAAACAAGGGCGGGGAGGGGAAGCAAATGGTACCATTTCCTTATTTCCTTTACTATTACTCTCAATTATAAAGCTTCATTTTTTTTAAGTAGCTAGTGTTTAGCAAACCACATTATTTAATTTGAGCAAACTATATTACAGAAAACTTAAATGTGGAGAGGTATGATATTAAGAATCATCCAGAACAAATATATTTGACTATTCATCTCTGGACAGAACTTCCCAAGCCTTAGTGTATAATTTCTGGAAACTTCTACAGAGCAAATAACTGCAAATAGTTAAGTTTACATACCAAAGATGCACCATATTAATATTGACAGGTAAGCCTCCTTTGTTCAATGAGTGACCCCCTACACCTGCCCACAGGACACACTACTTCCTTGTTCTGAGCTAGGAATATAAAGCCAAGGCTCCTTACCAAATAGGGTCTTCCTTTCCTCATAGCCTGTGCCATAGACAGTGCAACTAAACAAACAATATATAGAACAAAGAATGGGTTCATTCACTGCTGTCTGCTGTAATACTATACTTCATCTTCAATAACACCTTTAAAAGCATCAGAGACAAGCAGGCATATATTCAAGAGAAGGAGTAAGAAGTATATAGGGTTCTAAATTATATTGTGTAAGGGACAGAGGAATTGGGAATATTTGTCCTAGAAAAGGCAAGTCTCAAATGGACATAGCAAATCTTTCAAAAGAATTATACTAGTTCTGTATAGCATTAAAGGTAGAACCAGGACCAATGACACAGATTATAAGGTGAAAAAAAATTAGGTACAGCAGAAGTAAGAAGATCTGAGAATCAGAGGTCTCCAGCTATAGAATAAGCTTCCAATGGAAATTTGGAGAGCCTCTTAATTGATAATGTTCAAGCATAAGCTAGGTGACTAGTAACTGGCAATAAAATGATAGAAAAAAAGGTAGGTACTAGATGGGAACAGCTGGACTAAATATATTTTAAGTTATCTTCCCACTTATAGAGTCCCTGAACTGAAACTATGTAGCTGATACAACCATTAGTTGATTAAAATGAGTAGACTTGCCATGTTGTCAATTACTTATTACCACCATACCTTTACAACACTCAGAACGCCTTCATTAGTTCCTTTGTCTGTACTGATTTTGAAATGTCCATTTTCATTGCCCTTTAAAATGGTGTAATTGGCTCTCCAATTGGCAGTGTTAATTAAATCCTTATCTTCTACAGATAATCGTAAGATTTCCACATTGTATGTGTTTTCTTCTACTGATGTTTTATACTGAAAGAGAAAGATCTCATTACAAACTTACTTTCTAAATAGAACTTTTTCAAGGAAAGTAAAATCTTTTTTCCACTCCAAAGGTACTTACTTGTTCTTATAGTTTTTATATAGATTATTATAAAACCATGCTCCACAAATAGTATTGTTTCATTAAGAGTTATTTTTAATTGAAAGAAGGACTTCATGACAAATGAAAACTCTAATGTCACCGTCCCTTAATGAGAGGGAGATAATGTAAATACTAATATGTATAACTAAAGGAGATTTATATGTCAGCTATTTAAATTTTAATATTATTCATATAGTTCAAAGTGTGATAAATATTTTATTAAATTAGATTAAA
>PVKH010032491.1:0-12158 GCA_004027955.1 Chaetophractus vellerosus | reverse complement strand
TGGAGGGCCGACTCGGCGCGTCGCCGCGGGGACGGGGGGAGACAAGAAGCAGACATAGAAAAAACACAGAAGAATGGACACACAGCAAGAGCAAACAGAAAGGGGTGGGGGATATGTAATAAATAATAAATAAATCTTTAAAAAAAAATAAAATAAATGCTCTGCTTTTATACAACTCCACCCTTCTACTTTATGCTATTGCCACAAATTACATCATTCTACTTAATGTTCTGTTTAACTTGGATTTATAAAAATGATTTGGGGCTGGCTGTATAGCCCAGTGGATAGGGCACCGGTTTGCCATATGGGAGACTCTGGGTTCGGTCCCCGGGGCCTCTCCGGGTGGGTGGACTGCTTGAGAAGGCAAAAAGCCACCGTGGGTGGGGCATAGCCACCATGGGTGGGGCGGAAGCTGCTGGGGGCAGGGCAAAGCCACTGCGGGCAAAGCAGAACTGTCTGTGAGCAGAGTGGAGCCACCCGCGGGCAGGGCAGAGCCGCTTGCAAGTGGGGCAGGCCACCTGCGAGTGGGCAAGGCCACTGCTCACCAATGAAGCTGACTCAGCACATCACAGTAGGGGGGGGGGAGACAAAAAGCAGAAAATAAAAAATAAATCTTTAAAATAAAATAAAATAAAATGGTTTTATGCTTTTGTCTTTTAATCCATAGGAACAAAAGAGGAGTTACAAACAAAAATATACTACTACTACTGACATTTATACATACCTATACACTTACCGTTACTGCTGTTTTGTAAGGATTCATGTGTCTTGAGTTACTGTGTATTGTGTCCTTTTATGTACACCTGAAAGACTCACATTAGCATTTCCTGTAGAGCAGGATGACTACTAACATACTCATTCACTTTTTATTATCCAGGAATGTCCAAATTCCCCTCCATTTTGTAGGAATTTTGCCAGATATAGAGTTCTTGGTTGACCATTTTTTCTCTTTATATCAGTACTTTGTGTATCATACCATTTCATGTGTTACTGTTCTGTAAATGGATGTTCATGTAATTGAGGATCCCATGTATCTGATGAGTCACTACTCTCTTGTTTGTTCCAAAATTCTCTTTGTCTTTTGCAGTTTGATTATAATATGTCTTACTGTGGATCTCTTTGAATTAATCTTGTTTGAGGTACATTGAGCTTCTTGGATATGTCTTTCATTAAGTTTGGGAATTTTGTCCATTATTTCTTCACATATTCTGTCTACCACTTTCTCTCTTTCCCTCTTTCCTGATATTATGGGATAACCTCATGTGAATTTTGGTAAGCTTGAAGATGTCCCATAGGTCCCTTTATTTTTTTTAGGTACCAGGGTTAGTGAATGAACCCAAGACCTCATATGTGGGAAACAAGTGCTCAACCACTGAGCCACATTGGCTCCCCTTAGTTAGTTTTTCATATGTTTGCTTGTTGTTTCTTTGTTTTATTTTGATGTTAGGAGGCATCGGAAACTGAACCCAGAACACACCATGTGGGAAGCAGGTGCTCAACTGCCTGATCCACTTCTGATACCTGGTCCCTTATATTTTGTTTAATTTTCTTTGTTGCTTTTTATTTTAGTCCTCAGACAGGATAATATCAATAGAATGTCTCCAAATTTGCCAATTCAGTTTTGTTAATTTAAGTTTCAAAAGTTTATATATTAAAAGAAGTGAGAACAGAAGTTACATTTGAAAAGGAATTTTGGGGAAAGGGCACAAAGGAAGCATCCCTAAGGGTAGGCAATGTTCTAAACTTTTATTTTGGTGATGGTTCTATAGGTGTTTTCACTTTTATAATTTATTGAGCTCTATTATGATATGTAGTTTTATTTATACAGGTGATAAAAATGAAATTTACTTTGTAAAACAAAGATGCAGTGCTGGATAGAGAAGAAAGAGTGCAGGGGACCCTTGAAGTCTGAAGTCTAGACCAGAGGCCATTACTGTCTGGTGGGAAGCCAAGAGGGTTGGGTCTGGGGCTTTCATTCCCACACAGGCTCAGGGCCTGTCTCAGGGTCTCACACAGGAAACTCAGTGGATGACCTGACTCAGGTGCACACAAGTCAGAGGAAACTCATGTCTCTAAACTCATGTTTTTGGGCTGGTGGTACCCAGGCAGGGTATCCTTTAGATTAGGTCAAGCCTCCTTAGGTTACAGTCTTGTCTAAAAAAGGAAGAAATCCCTGCCTTTGCAGCAATGCTTTGGGAACCAGGGAGGGTTCCATTCACCCTCTTTCTGGTTATGGGAATTAGGAGATCCAGGGTGTGATCCTTCCCAATGTACCACATCTCAGGAGAGTATGGGAAAAGTTTCCTGGGCTCCTGAGCTCTGCACATTGCTAGGAGTCTTCAGGATCCCATGTGGCTCCAATGACTTTTAATAGTTTGTGTACCAAGGACTAAGGCCACCTATTCTTTGGAGGGACTGGATATATGTGGAGCAAATAGGCTTTAGTGACTTCCAGTGGGTGGTGAGCAGGAAGAGGTAGCAGGACTAATGAACTGCACAGAGGCCTGCTTGTGCTGTGTGGCCACCAGCACTGCAGGGTCAGGCAGATGGTGCAGTGGGTCCCAGGGCTCACCAACCCACCCCTGGCACATTCAAAGGTTTTTGCTGCTATCTGGACCAGAGATCCAGCTCTAGGTCCATGCAGGTGTATAGGGTACACCATGATGACACCACTTACCCCAGGATCTCTGTTTTTATTAGAGAAGTGGTGAGTTAACAAAACAGCCATGCATACCATACAGGATTCCCATATTTCACCCCACCACCACCACCTTGCATTGGTTTGGAATATTTTTACAAATGATGAAAGAACACTATCATACTTCTGCTAACTATATTCCATAGTTTACATTTGGTATATTTTCCCCACAAGCCATCCTATTATTAACACCATATATTAGTATTTTATATTTGCTATAGTTCATGAGAAAACATTCTCATATTTGTACTGTTAACCACATTCCATCATCCACCACAAGGTTCACTGAGATATATGGTCCCATGCCTTGTACAATCCATCCAAAGTGTACAACCAGTGGCTCTCAGTTTCATCACAGAGTTGTGAGTCATCACCCTAGTAAACCTTATTACATTTTTGTGACTCTAAAAGGAACAATCCTATACCCCATTATCCTATACTATTGTTGACTCTTAGCAATGATATAGTACTTTTTTGTCATTTTTGCCAAATTTTATAAACCTACTCTTAACTATAGTCTGAAAGTTATATTAGTTGAATTTTTCCATGTTTCACCATATACTTAACAACTTGTAATAGAATAACAGTCTTGTATTTGAACAAGATAAACCCCATGACTGAGGTCACTATGTTGTACAGTCCCTATATTATATACTAGTTTTCTTTCAATTGACATTTACCTCCCTAGACTACACCTTTCAGCCACAATCACATTTATAAATCAGCAGTCCCAGTTATAGTCACTACAATGTTTTACCATCAACCCTATTCATTTACAATAAACCTTATAAAAATTCTACATACATGAAGCATCAGCACCACAATATGAACTAAATATGATGTAAAAGCACATGGATTAAATATATAAAGTATAGGTTACTATACTATACTATTTTTGCAGTAGTATTTATTCATTTTGAAGCCATTTTATTCAGATATATACCCATGCCATGTGGTTTAGCCAAACCCTAAAGGAAATGTATTCTTAATGCAGTTAATAAGACCTATATTTTAAAATTTAAAAAAGAAAGAGAAATGAGGTAGAAAGAAATGACAAAATTTAAAAGAGAGTTAAAGGGACCATCCACTAAGCCAGGAGCACCATGGTATTGTCCTCCTATGCTGGCCAGTTTACCCCACGTCCCTTGGGCGACCGGCGGCTGTGCCAGGCAGCTGGTGGCAGATGCCTTGGTGGGGCGGGGAAAATGGTGGAGTCCCATGAGGCTGGCTCAGAAGGTGTGACTGTGAAAGGACATCCACAGGGCTGGACCAGGCCCAGACACAGCACTGGGTGCCCAGACTCCTGCTGCTGTGTATGTTGGGGTGTGGGTTCCCATGAGCACCTGGGTTCCTGCGGAGCTCTGGGCTGGACCATGATCAACACGACTCACAGTACCCACGCTTCCCCACTCCCAAAATCACCCAAGCAACCAACATTGGGGCTGTGCCGCAGAGAATTGAGAGCAGTAGAACCACGGGGACCAGGTGTGAAGCACAGACAACAAGACCTTCCTGCAGGGACATCACTGGTGTCTCCACCCTGACCCAGGCCTACAATGGAGCCGAACGGGCACCATTTCCCAAGCAGCACTGTGGCCTTTTGGGGGCACCTCTTGCCTTACCAGGCACCCTATGCTACCGGGTTCCAGGTTTGAAGGAACACACAGCTCTGTGGGAAAAGCGACCTGCTCCTCTTTCCCAGTTGTGCAACCAGCCCATGGGTTCATGGAAACGGGCACCTCAGGAATCTGTTTGCCCTTCTACACCTGGTGGAGAGGACATCTGGCATAAAATCCAGAAGTGGGCACATGCTTTGTGGGATACTCAGAAAGAAAATAAAGAGAAAGTGGCAGAAGGCATATGCAAAGATATCATGGCAGGACACCTCTCCGATATAATGAAAGGGTGAGTATGCACAATACAGGAACCATAAGGACGCCACAGAGGATAAAGTCATAGAACATCACACACAGACACACGTGAATCACACAGCAAAATGCCATGGGTAAGGAGACCGTTCTGAGAGGTGGAAGTGGAAAGCAACATGCATCGTCCAAGTGAGTCCTCATAAGTTCAGAGGACCTCGTTGCCATGGAAATCATGAAGATGAACACCAAGAAGGCAAAAAGCAAATGAAGACGCACAATTTCAAGCAATCAGAGAAAAGGAGTCACTTCTCATAATATTGTATCTAGTGAGACAGTCTTTGGAATATGAGGGGATGATGAATATGGCATCCACAAACTTATACACACATACACACACACACACACACACTAAATATCCTCTGGGAGTTTTCCACCCCTTAGTCTGCCCTACAAACAATTTTAAGCAGCTTCTGCAGACAGAAACGGAAGGCCAGTCAACGGCGTGTCAAATTACATAAAAATGTAAAGGATCACATAAATCTGATCATGTCCCTAATTAAAAGAAATGGTAATCATGTATTAGGCTTGGGTATGTAACTCCATAGATAAAGATTTTAAAATTCAAGTGCATGAAATAAAATATCACCTATGGTTGGGCATCAAAATATATGAACACATCCTATGTAACAATGACAACCAGAAGAGGGCTTTCAGAGGGAAATAGGAAGAGTATATGTGTTTAGGGACTACAGCTAGGACTCTATTTAGGGTTACTCTAATAAACAAGAATCTAGGTCTATCAATTGTAACAAAGTCACCACAGTAATGGAACATTTTCACCGTAAGGAAATCTATGCATGTGCTGGGGAGTATAAAGGAACACTGTTCATTCAAAATGACGTTTCTGTAACCCATAACAGATATAATTAAAACTAAAACTGCTACCTAGGAGATAGAAATACACCATATACTGAGAAAGCACTCATAGAAAGTGTCCCCTATGAAATATAAATATTTCAGATATTATATAGATATAGATATATATACACGCAGACACACAACAGGGCTCAAAATATATGAAACAGAAGTTGAAAATATCAGAGGAGAAATAGATAGCAATACATGACAAAGAGGAGAATTTAATACACCACATTCAATAAAGGATTGACGCCTTTCACAATGTATCAGTAAGGAAAGAGAGCAATATAAAAGGTAAACGACCTGGAAAATAAGTCAGGGATAGGCAGACATCCTCTCTTTTCTGCAAGACAGTTTCAGTAAAGCGTTGCTCTAATGAGAACATAAATAAAAGGGAAATGCCCACTACATTCATGGTGAAATTTATCTCAAGAGGAAAATAAATTTTTAAAAATTTGTCTCCTACTTAGGAGCTTGAGAACTAAGCGAGAAACCAACTGATCCATCTGATAGGGTGAGAGATTTTTTTTTTAAAGATTTATTTTTTATTTATTACATATCCCCCCTGCTTCTGCTTGCTCTTGCTGTGTGTCCATTCTTCTGTGTTTTTCTATGTCTGCTTCTTGTCTCCCCCCGTCTTTGCGGTGGCACGCCGAGTCGGCCCTCTGCGGCGGTGGCTCACTCCGTTCATGGGTGGCTCCATTCCATTTTCACAGGCGGCTCCACTCCATGTTTTGCAGGCAGCAGTCCTCCATGTTTTTGGTGGGCTGCCGGCTTCCGCTTCGCAGGCAGCAGCTCCGCTTTTCACGGGTGACTTTGCCATGCCTATGGGGGCTCCACCCTGCCCGTGGGGGCTTTTTGCCTTGCCCAAGGTGGCTTTTGCCCCACCCACAGCAGCTTATCTTTTTCAAGGCCATCTGCCCGCTTGGAGAGGTCCCTGAGAACCGAACCTGGGGCCTCCCATGTGGTACCCCAGCGTGCTCTTTAGCCACTGAGCTATCTAGCCGGGCCCAGGATGAGAGATATTAATAAATGTCTGGGTTTTTTTGAAGATTGTAATTCATTGTGTGAACCAATATTTTCCAGGTGAACACTACTTCATGATACATACCTTCTAGCCTAAAAAGGTATTAAAAAAGAAAGAGATACAGAGTGTATAAGGCCAGGTTAGGCATCATAAAATCCATGATCAGGAATATCCTGTAGCGGAAGAAACATTTCAGTGTTACTAATAATGTTGCCATCCTTGAAATCAATGATGACAGGATTCTATTTTGTTTATTACAGCCCTAACTATTGGGCCAAATGATCTCTAAGAATGACATCACTTACTGGTTTAGGGGTTTTATTTTCCTCGACAGTATTTTCAGTTCTGGATTATCCAAATCTTCTCTGGGATTTCTTCACATTTTATGGGAATGAATTACTGCAGATAACACTCCATCAAGCCCTCCTTTTCAGTGGGAAGAAAGCTCAAAATCTTTTCCAACAGTACCCCTGAGAAAATAGCATGGACCCAGGCAGTCTAGTTTAATTATCATGAGAAAGTGCCAGAGAAAAAAGGTTGACCCGTCCAGGCTGTCCAGGACAATGAGAAACAGGTGTTTATTTTCTCTGAAGAGCCTTACAGAACCCTGAACATCACACCACTCTTTCCACAGGCATCAGAGTAAGGAAGCAGAAAGCCGGTGGGGGTGTTAAGCGAGTTGCAGAACAAGAAGGAACACGGAGACAAATGTCCAGACGGAAAGGGCTGATGGGGTACAAGGGCATTCCAGCCTCCAGTGCTCCATGCAAAGAATGGATTCCTGCTCTTTTGAAGCCTACATGGAGCAGGGCTCCGGCGGCTCTTATGCCAGGTCATAAGTACTGTCCAGGAATTGCCCATAACTACAAGGTGTCAGAGGCAGCCTCAGAAGTGAGATGAATTAGCCTGGTATTCAGTCCTCAGGGGATTACTGGGGAAAGCCCCTTGTTTGCAAAGGGTCCCCCTCAGTACTCAGTCAGCCAGGGCTCCCAAAAGAAATGACCACATAAAAGAGAAACGTCTATGCCACAATGAGGAGGCAAACCGACCGATCCCACGTGACCCCAGATAAATCCGCACTTACCTAGGGATGCACATCCGAAGCCAGATATGCTAAAGGAGTCGACAGGTCCTCCTTAGTGAAGTTGAAGTGTTTCTATTGTTGCTTATTGTGGACCTCATTCTGAGTAGAAAGACCTAGAAAAACATTGTAACTAATGATAAAATCTTTATAGCAATCCCCTTAAGATCAGAAAAAAGTGAAATATGCTTCAGTATTTCTAGTCAATATTATCTTCAAAGTTTTAACTAGTTCAATTAGTTAAGGACTTAAAATGTATAAGGATTGAAAGAAGCAAAACACTTTAAATTTTTTGCATGTATTTAAATATTCACATATTTGCAGATACATTTTTAGAATATCTACAGTTTTTGAAAATTTGCTAAATATAAAATTGATACACTAAATCAAATTCATTTCTATACATCTGAAGAAAACCTCTGGAAAATATCATTTGAAATATCACAAACTCCATAAAAATACCTACAAGGAAATCTAACAGAAATTGTGTATGACCATCATAAAAAGATCATAAAGCCTCATTAAAAGACATTAACAATGATCCTGAAATATCTAGTGACCTGAAGATGTGTACACCTACAACAGAATAATTCCTCTTCTAGTTAAATACTCCAGAGATGGAGGGGAAAGAAAACCTAGGAGAAATTAATAGCTAATGCAAAAACAATGGTGTTTCTGAAGAAGGACAAAATGGCCATTTAGGAGGGAGGGGAGCTTTTACAAAAAGTGCATCCAATACTAAATGGTCTGTCACATTTAGCACCATGGAGGTCACTAATGACCCTGACCAGAGCAGGTGACATGGAATGAAGGACATAAAATCCTTATAGTATAAGTTTACAGAAGAATGGGGAAAGGAAGTATAAAGAATACTTTCCAGTAGTTTTGCTGTAAGGGGATCAAAAATGACATGGTAGGCTGGGAGAAGCAGAGAGGGCAAGAAAAGGTTTTTTTTTTTTATTTTACTTATTTTCTGTATTTGTGCACTGATGGGAATGATCCATTGGAGAGCCTTTAAGACCCAGCTGGTTCAGTTAAATCATACTGGATTTCTCTTCTTGAGGTCTTCCTTAGAGTCACTTCTAATGCAAATATACCTTTCAGACAAAGTGCAATGCATAAGCAAAAATGGACTATGGTAGTTTGAGACTGTATGCATCTCAGAAGATCATCACCTTCTTAAATTTGGTCCATTTCTGTGTGTGTGAACCTATTGTTGGTGGGATCTTTTGATTATGTTACTTCAGTTAAAGACCTTTTGTTTAGGTCATTTCAGTAGGATGTGACCCATGGTGGGTCTTGATCCTGTGGAGTCCTTTATAAGTGGGATTAATTCAGATGAAGAGAGAAAGCCACTGAAGCAGGAAGCTGAAGCAATGAGACCAGAGGAGAAGGGAGAGAACAGTACACACTTCCATGTGCCTTTACATGTGACAGAGGTTTCCAGGATTGCCAGTGGCAGCCATCTTTGGGGAGAAATCATCACCTGATGATGACTTGATTGGACATTTTCACAGCATCAGAACTCTAAGCTTGTAAGCGAATGAATCCCCATTGTAAAAGCCAACTTTTCTGGTATATTGCATCCTGGCAGCAAACAGAAACAGGGATATAATGCCAGAAATTCATTACAAAATCAGTGAAAGACTGGAAATATATGTGCTGACTCAGCTTCCTCTGAAGCCCTGAACTGTCAGAAATGCTTCACCTGCCATGAGGGGCACAGATGCCCTCGGGACCACTGAACTCAAACACACAGCTGTGGCTGCAGTCAGGATCAGTGTAGTGATTTAACCATTTCCCCCATCAAAATTTAGGGAATTAAAACTTTATCTGGCACACCTAAGAAAACCAACAAAAAGAGGATGTGCTTCTCAAGGAAAAAAGAGGCATGGGATCTAGCAAACACAGGATACTATAAAAGATACATGGGAAAGGATGCTACAGTTTGAAGCTAAGACTCACCTGTGTGCAGCAAGGTGGAGTTATGGAAGGAGGGTGTCTGCTAATTGCAGGATGCAAAAAGAGAAATAAGTTGTAAGCGTGCACAGTTGGACTAAACAGATATTACCTAAACAGAAATAAAAAGGGAATTAGCAGTTTAAGTATATTGTTTGTAAATATATAGTTAAATACCAAAAGAAATAGCCAATCAATTTCTAAGTGTTTGTTTAATGAAAAAAGAAATCAGTGATAAGAAAGATGGAACAGCTTGACACATGTCTGAGTGATTTTGTTATATTTTGTATGTACAATTACATATAATATTATATATGACTATGTAAAACATAAAGTTTGTACAATTTTTAATTAAAATAAGGAAAAAGGATCAAAATATGTCAATTCTGATCTAATTTTATGCATATTATTTTTGAATTCTTTATCCTGATCAGTTTCAGGAAGTAACTGAAAGAAGAATCCTGTTATATAAATGTTGGGGGAATCTAATATATATGGGAAATATTTTAACACTTTTGTATTTTTAGGCAAATAAAATATTATATCCTCTTCCCTTGAAAATCATGTTAAAGGAACATGGGTATAATGGTTTGACAGTTTTATGTAATTATGAATTCCAAAAATATAAATTGAATCATGCTTGTAAACTGATTGTTAATCTGGGCATGATTAGTTTATGATTAGTGGCTAACTGTGCTAGGTCAGTAGGGCTTGCAGTTCTGATGTTGGAGAGGGCAGTTCACCTGACAGTCTACAGCTGACCTTGTGGAGGAAGCACTAAGCCTGGAGAGAAATGCAGCCCTGGCATGAAAGGAACCCAAAGGCCTGAGCCCTGGCAGATGTTGGCAGCTGTCTTGCTCCAACACATGGACTTTGGTGAGGGAAGAAACTTATGTCTTGCTCCAACACGTGGACTTTGGTGAGGGAAGAAACTTATGCTTTGTGGCCTGGTAACTGTAAGCTTCTACCCTAAATAAATACCTATATTTCCAAAGGCACCCCTTTGGCTGACTAATACAATGGGTTTGCACAGGGTTGGCAAATGTTTTTCACATAACATTTGAAAAAAAAATGTGTGGATGAGCTTCAGCAGCATATCAGAGACATAAAGAGCTCCAGCTCTGGTGCCAAAACACCTGGCTTCAAATCCTGTCTCTGCCACTAACATTGTGATCTTGGATGCTTGTCTTAAGTCCCCTGTGCCCCAATTTCCTCATTTGTATAAGCTGGATAATAAGAGAAGCATACCTTATAGGGTTGTGGTAAGGACTAAATGGTCATGTCTATAAAAGGTTTAAAATAGTGCACAGTAAGTGTTTGCTATTACTATGAGGGAGGCATGTGAGAACCAGGATAAAGTGTGAAGCCATATGGAGCCAGACAGAGTGAAGGCATGCTCTCATGTCAGAAGAATTTGACTCTTTAGAGTCTAAATACTGGTGAACTTTGGTGTAGAAAGAAGGGGTACACAAGCCCAAGATATTCTAATCAATGTCTGTGTCTCCTGCTAGACTCAAGTGGAGAAGACTTGCAATTCAAAATGTCCATTGTAGCTCCAGCAGTGAGGTTAGGCATTAGGGAACAAAAAGCCCTTCTTAGCACTGAGATTTTAATAGGAGGCCAAGTGAGGTTGGTAATGGATGATATTTGAGATATAAACAAAGTTGGAAGAGGTCTCCTAAGCATTCATTATCAAAGGTCTGAGTAATATTTATACCTTTTTCCAAACTCTTGCAGGGATAAATTTAGAATTTAATTTAAAGGCCAAGCAGGAAGGTCAAATGCAGGAAAGTGCACAAAGAATGCCACATTAAGAAGGAAAACATGCATTTCAGTCTTCATGTGGTCCAGTTTTTCTTTTTTTTTTTTTGTGGATCCTAAACTTTCCCTACTTGTAACCAGTTGTCTTAAAATTTTAGGCCTGTGTGTGTGTGTGTATGAGTCACTCAGGATAATCCATCCCCATCATGTTTGATACAACTCAAAGCATGATTTTCTATGTTAGTTTGTGGATAAATTCATTGTCATTTCTATGCATTCATGCTGAAGGCATTTCTGTGAAGAGTTCTGTCTTATGAATATTACACTTTTCTAACCAGGATAGCTACTTGAAGGACATTAATTTGCCACTTTGGGATTTATCCTTCCAGTAGCCCCAGCCAGGGAAAGCAAGCCATATTCCTCTTTTGTTTCCATAAAAATCCCATATGCCCTGGGATAAAAGTATCTTTCCCTGTAATTTGAATGGCCTAAAGTGTTCCCACATTCTGCTAAAAGCCAATCATTTGGACAGACCCAGGGTCTCTCTGCCTTGACAATGGAAATCATAGGTATTTTCAGACTCTGCTTTCCACATTTAGATTTGATGTGTTAGAAAAGATGGGGTAGAAGGCAATTATGTTGATGTTTTCAGGATGCGTGCAGCTCAAGTACCCCCACATTGGTTTATCCATGATGAGTGCATAGACCAGGAAGAGAAGAACAAGAGTGAATGTGGAAAAACACAGGAAGGTCAGTACTGAAAGAAGTAGAAGGAGCCTCACTTAAGATCCAGGTAAACACAAAGGACTGGATGTGGCAAAAATTAGCAATAGTCTCTTAAGCCAT
>PVKH010032490.1:0-12160 GCA_004027955.1 Chaetophractus vellerosus | reverse complement strand
GGAGGCCCCAGGTTCGGTTCCCGGGGGCCTCTCCGGGCAGGCAGACCACCTTGAGAAGGCAAGCCACCGTGGGTGGGGCAGAGCTGCTGTGGGCAGGGCAAGAAGCCACCAAAGGAAGGCAAAGCCGCCATGGGCAGGGCAAGTCGCCCGCAAACAGAGCAGAGCCGCCCGCAAGCGGGGCAGGCCGCCTGCATGGTGAGCTGACGCGGCGTGTCACCGCAACAGGGGGAGACAGAACAGACACAGAAGAACACAAAAATCAACACAGCAAGAACAAGCAGAAAGAGGGGGATATGTAACAACAACAAAAATAAATAAATAAATAAATAAATAAATAAATAAGCTCATTTCTCTTTAAATCTGCTTCAACCAACATTTTTATCCAGAAGTTATACACCTTGACCTTGGACCCTACTGATTTCTTTTTTAATCTGATAAAACGCAATAAAGACGATAAATATCATTTTTTTTTACCTCAGCATTCAAAGAATGAGCAGTATGTCTCGAAGGGTGGATGGTAGCTGACTCCATTTAAAAATGTTTGCTGTTCTTTGATATATGGTAGACAATAAAAGGAGAGGACAGTGGTATTACAATGTCTGATAGAACAAGTTCCTTTAGATTCATTTCTTTTAGAATATGAGGTTTTTTCCTTTTAAATTTCACAACAGAAATTTATTTAAGTTGTGGGAATACAGGGGATGTATAGGGGAAGGTGGGAGGAGGAAAGCCTGAATTAATCCTTGAAGAATAAGCAAAAAATGAGTGGGAAGGTGTCCTGGTTTGTCTTTTGTAAACCACAGAAAATTATGTTCTTAAGCTAACCTATTCCTGTGTTTGTGAATGCAGTATAGATGAGGTCTTTTGATTAGATTCAGTCAAGGGAACTTTTGATTAGGTCACTTTTGTTTGTTTTTTAAACATCAATCTTATTGACACATATTAATAAAGCATACAATTTATGCAAAATGTACAATCAATGGTATTTGGTGTAATCACATAGTTTTGCATTCATCATTTCAATCGTTATTAGAGCATTTTCATTATTTCAATAATAATCATAATAATAAACAAAAACAAGACAAACAAGAAAATTCCTCACCTCTCAATCTGTTTCCCCTGCTGTACATAGCTGCTATTTCTGGCTATCCTTGCACAATTATTTGTTTATTAAGCAGTTTTTTGAGATATATTCCAATACCATATGATCTATCCAAAGTGTATAATCAGTGGCTTTTAGTATAATCACAATGTTGTACATTCATCATCTCAAAAATTTTAGGACAATTTCATTACTCCAAAAAGAAAGACTCCACACCCCTTAGCATTCCTTCCTCAGCCCTACATAACCACTAATCTAATTTCATCTTTATAAATTGGTTTATATTTACATTTTATATACATGGAATCATACAATATGTAGTACTCTGTGTCTGGTCTCCTTCACTTAGCTTAATTTTTTTGTCTGATATTAACATTTTGTAGTATTAGCCCACATTTATTCAGCTTCAAAGAAAACCGGTCTTATATATGCAGCTTTACCCATATTCATATTTCACATGATCTGCTTAGAACACGAGTCTCAGTGAGGGACTGAGAGAGGGGAGAGGGAGCTTTCCCACCTGCAAGGGAAAGCCACGCGCCCCGCGCCGCCGCTGGAGGGGGGCTGCTGAGGTGTGCTTCTGTCTGCCCGCCCAGGATGACGAGGCTCATGAACCGGCTGCTGAGGACCACGTCCATGCTGGAGTACTTCATCAACCGCAGCTGGGAGTGGAGCACCGACAACACGGAAATGCTCATGTCCGCGCTGAGTCCCGAGGACCGGAGGGTAAGGAGGCGCCGACTCCAAACCGCAGCAGATGCACTGGGAATTTAGAATGATCTGACCTGGAAAGCTGATGAATAAAGGACGTTTTAGCTTCGTACCCAGAAAAAAAAATTGTTTTTTGTCCTGTTGCTAAGAAAAGCAGCCGTAATTGCAGGAAATAGATTTAATGTGGGTTCTGGAGTGAGCCCCTCCCTGCTGCTCTGCAGGGACACATTTCACTTACTGCACCTCATTCCCTTCTTCTCCCCCAGGCATTTTTCCAAAAACCCTTGGTGCCGCTATCTTTTCCTTACCCTCCACAGCATAAAGCCTCAATGAAAAGCAATGATTTTTTGCTCACTTATGCTTTCATCCAGTTTTCTGTCAAATCAAGGATGTTCTGCATCTCCACAGCTCCGTCTGCTTCCTTCTCACCCCTTTAAGGCTAGCCCCTACAGCGACGCATTTTCTCCCATCCAAGTCGCCCCCCATCAGTGTGGCTCTCTAGAATCCCAATCTTCTTCCATATAATGGCTTCTCTTCAAACATTCAGAGTTTTATTTCTCAACACAATGCTTAACTTTAACTGCTCAGTATCAGTGCCATGTATTTCCCTCGGCAGCCACGAACAATACATCCTAAAATCTTCGCATATTGCTACATTCACAAAAAGCTCTAACAGCGTTGTTGTGGGTTTTTTTCAGAATTTTCTGTATACAGAGAGGGAGAGGATCTTGTAATCTGCAAATAGGGAGTTTCACTTCTTCCTTTTCAATTTCGATGCCTTTTATTTCCTTTTCTGCCCTAACTGCTCGGGCTAGAACTTCCAGTACAAAGTTGAGTAACTGCTGACAATGGGCATTGCATGGTTCCTGACCTTAGAGGGAAGCTTTCAGTCTTTCACTGTTAAGTATGACGGTAACTGAGTTTTTCATGTTGGTCCCTTATCATATTGCAGAATTGCCTTCTATTCTTAGTTTTCTACCTATCAGTAAGGAGTGCAGGGTTTTGTCAATTGCCTTTCCTGCATCAATTAAGATGATCACGTGGGTTTTGTTTTTGTGTGTTGTTCTATTAATATAGTGTATTAAATTAACTGATTTTCTCATTTTGAACCACCCTTGCATACCTGGATAAATCCCCCTTGATCTTGGTCTCCCTTGATCGCAGTAACTATTTTAATATGCCTTTTGATTCAGTTTCCTAGTATTTTGTTGGGGATTTTTGCATTCATCTTCATAAGAGCTATTGGTCTGCAGCTTTTTCTTGTGGAATCTTTATCTGGCTTCAGTATGAGGGTGATGTTGGCCTTGTAGAATGACCTGGGGAGTGTTCCCACCTCGGTTTTTTGAAGACTCTGAGCAGAAATGGAGTTTAACTTGTGTATTTCTGGGAATTTGTCCACTTCATTTAGCGTGTCTAATTTGAAGGCATATAGTTGTTTGTAGTATCTGTATGTAGTCCTTTTTATTTCTGTGGTGTTGGAAGTAATGCCTCCCTTTTATTTCTGATACTTGTTATGTGTGTCCTCTCTCTTTTTTTGTTAGTCTAGCTAAAGGTTTATCAATTTAATTGATGTTTCCAAAGAACCAACTTTTTGATTCACTGATTCAGGATTTTTGTTGTTAATTCTCTATTTATCTCCACTCTAATTTTTATTTCTTTCCTTTTGCTCACTTTGGGTTTTGTTTGCACTTCTTTTTCTAGACCCTTCAGGTGTGAGTTTAGGTTTATGACTTTAGATCTTTGTTCTTTTTAAATGTAAACATTTAGAGCTATAAATTTCCCTCCACACAATACTTCTGCTGTATACCTTAAGTTTTGGCATGTTTTGTTTTCATTTTCATTTACCACAAGGTATTTCCAATTTCTCTGTGATTTCCTTTTTGACACATTAGTTTGAGTGCATTGATTTCCACATTTGTGAATTTTGCATTTTTTCCCTCTGTTGATTTCTAATTTAATTTCATTGTGCTCAAGGAAAATATATTGTATGATTTCAGTACTTTTGAATTTACTGAGACTTGTTTTGTGACCTAACATGTGATCTACCCTGGAGAATGACCCTTGTGCACTAGAGAAGCATGTGTACTCTGGGGTTGTGTGGTGTGCTTTATGTTAGGTCTGGCTGGTTTGTAGTATTGTTCAATTCTGCTTCCTTATTGATCTTGTCTAGGTGTTCTATTCATTATTGAAAATATATTGAGGAAGTCTCATACAATTAATGTAAAACTACCTAATTCTCCCTTCAAATCTGTCAATATTAGCTTCATGTATTTTAGGGCTGTGGTATTAGGTAGGTGTGCATTTATAATTGTCTTCTTCTTGAATTGACCCACTTATCATATAGTAACCTTTGTTGTACCTTTTAAGTTTTGTACTTGTGTCTATTTTTTCTGATATTAGTATGGCTAACACAGCTCTCTTTTGGTTATTATCCAAAAGAGAGGATGTTTTTTCCATCCTTTCTCTTTTAACTTGTGTCTGAATTTAAGGTAAGTCTTGTAGACAGCATGTAGCTGGGTCATGCTTTTTTTTACTCATTCTGCCTTTAACAGTTTGAGAGTTTAATCCACTTTCATTTAAAGTAACTACTGATAATTCAGGACTCTATCCTACAATTCTGTTACTTGGCCTTTACAGGTCTTGCACCTTTCATGTCTCTCAGTTCTTCTGATAACGCCTATTACGGGACGAGATCTCGCTTCAGTCTTGTTCCAAATGGGGTTCCGTGAGGTCCTTCTGGCAGCCTTCTTGGTGGTGGTCTTTCCCTCGGGGGCTTTCCGCGTGGGGTTCCGTGGCCATGTTTTCCTGCCAGGCCTTAGACTCGCCTTCCTTTTTCCTAAGCTGTCCTGCCTCGCTTGTTCTCGGCATTCAGCGGTCGTGTAACTACGTCTCAGTGTAATTCTCTTTTTCTTATTCAAGGTTCAGAGCATCTTGAATGTGTATATTCATGGCTTTCGTGAAATTTGAGAAGTTTCTGCCTCTATGTCTTTGAATATTCCTTCTGCCCCCTTCTCCTTCCTTCTGGGATGCCCAGAATGTTGATACTCGTATGCTTGATGGTGTTCCATGGTCTCTTAGGCTCTACTTTTAAAAATTATTCTTTTCTTTCTGCTCCTCAGCCTGAATCATTTCAATTGTCTTATCTTGAAGTTCACTGACTTTTTCTTCTGCCAGCTCCAAACTGCTGTGGAAACCTTCTAGGGAATTTTTCATCTTTATTATCGTCTTCAACACCAGTATTTCCATTTGGTCCCTTTTCAAATGTCAAATTTCTTTATTGGGAGTCTCATATTGTTCATTTATCCCTTTCCTGATAGCCCTTAGTTATCTCCTTGAGCACAATGAGAATCATTTTTATAAAGTCTTTGCTCAGTATAGCCAAGATCTGGTCATCTTCTTGAAGGTTTCTGAATTTTTACCTTGTTCCTTTGAATGGGCCAGGATTTCCTGTGTCTTACTTGTCCAGTAATCTTTTGATCCATACTATTCACTTTTTAAAAATTATTTTTATCCCCCCTCCCTTCTTGTTTTACACTTGCTGTCTGCTGTGTCCATTCACTGTGTGTGCTTTCTGTATCTTTTCTTCTCGTCTTTCTCTTAAGGAGGCACTGGGAACTGATCCTGGGACCTCCAGTGTGGGGGAGAGGCACCCAATCGCTTGAGCCACTGCAGCGCCCTAGTCTGCTGCCTCTCTCCCCGTCTCCCTTTGTTGCGTCATCTTGCTGTGCCAGCTCGGCTCGGCGTGGGGCACAGGTCGTCAGCTCTCTGTGGCATGGGCCAGCTTGCCTTCACCTCACATATGGTAGACAGGAGCCGATCACTTGAGCCACATCTGCTTTCCCTTTTTTTTAATATTTTAAGTTTCAGGATTTAGTCCCTGTACTGTCTGTGATACAACAGAGATTTCTTTGCTAGCCAGGAGCTAACAAGAAGAAAAACAAAAAACAAAAACAAAAACAAACTACACCCACACCCCCTAAACTGTCAGTCTTTATAAACTGGCTCCTTGGCTGGGGCTGTCATTCAGAGCTTGACTATCAAGATCAGCCTGAGGCTACAGTGACATGTGGGGTCTTGGTCTTTCCTGAGACTAGCCTCCTAGGCTTTCGCTTGTGGCCTTAGGAATTCCCCCACTTACAGGAATCTGAATCCCCCCTCCACACCCTCTGAATAGCCTCTCCCCCCAAGGGTTCCCTAGCGTATGACTGAAAGCATGTAATCTTTTGCCCCAAATTGCTTTGACTCCATTGTTTAGTTTTACACTGGTTTAGCTGTCTACAAGTTGCTTCTGACTACATGGAAAGTTATGTAGGATGAGCCAGAGACAGGTCTCCTGGCTCAGTGTTTTAGGCAGCCACCAATAACGGCACTGAGACATCTATGTGCACGGGGGTTATTCTGCTCCCTCAGGGCAGGACAGGGACCCACAGTGGGAGCACCGGCTGGCTCCACTTTATGCCAGGAAGGGGCTGGGGAAGGTCCAGCAAAGGTGGCCCACATTTGAGAAATGGTAATCCATACTGTCTTTATCTTTGAAACAATACCTTCTTCTTTGGACGGGTGCAACCTACATCTCCCAAAGTGACTACCACTCATTTATATAAAAGAGATTTCACCAAGTGGTTCAAGTGACTGTTCAGAAGTGAAATTCTGGAATTCATAATCCTGAAGTTGCCTTTCAGGTATTCAACTTCGATGTGCGCAAGCTGAACTGGTTGGAATACATTGAAAACTATGTTTTGGGAATTAAGAAGTACTTACTGAAAGAGGATATGGCTGGAATCCCAGAAGCAAAGCAACACTTAAAAAGGTAAGCTTCATCAGTCAGGTAGTATTTATTGAGCCCCTACTGGTACTTGATTTTATACCAGACATGGAATTTGGGTGGCGGAGGGGAGGAAATAACATTCCTCTGTTATTTCCACTGAGCATCTACTACACTATAGGCCCTGTATTATTATATCTTCTATAAATTATTTCATTTAGTTCTCACTATTTCCCTGTTAGGCAGGTATTATCCTATTTTTTACAGCGAGGCTTAGGCTCTAAGATAATAACTTGTCTGTGGTAACACATGGAAGTACAGAACCCAGAATTTGAATCCAAGTTTTTGTTTCTTCTTCCACACCCTGTCTTAACGTGATTTAAAGAAAGAATACCCAGGTAAGAGGCAGGAAACCTGATTCTGCTACTTAACCTGGGCAAATCATTTAACCACACTCTTCAATATTTTCAACTTCCTTTACTTTTTTTCGGTCAATCATCCCCGAGGGACAAAGAATTATGCTAGTCTGGTATAATTCTGGTAGAAGCAAATGGTTTGTAGTGCACAGAAAATAAGGATGGAAAAGTAGATTACAACCAGACAGGACAAAACCTTGAATAGCAGGTTAAGGATTTTAGAACGTACCCTCTAGTGAACAAGAACCAGTAAACCAATGGTAATATGGTCAAAACATATTTAAGAAAGATTATGCTAGCCATACTTGTAAAACAGCTTAAAGTAGGGACAGGTATGAGAAACTAGGGGAATATCGTGGAAATCTGATTACTCAGCAGAAAGTGTGAAATAAAAGATAAAAAAAGTCCAGAAAATAGCAAAGAAAATATGACTAAGGCTATCATAACCCTGTGAGCACTGAATATTTGCTGGTCAAACCCAGAGAGAGAAATGCTTCAGATATTATTTGGTTCTGTTTTAACTTTGGTCGTATATGTCTGTTTCCAGGCTCCGAAATATTCAATACCTCTTTAATACTGCCCTCTTCCTCATTGCCTGGAGACTTCTCATTGCAAGATCTCAGATGGCTCGGAATGTCTGGTTCTTCATTGTGAGCTTCTGTTATAAATTCCTCTCCTATTTTAGGGCATCCAGCACGCTCAAGGTCTAAGAACATTTGGTAATCACCTTTTGTCTGGAATCTCTCAGATACCTCTAAAGAGCAAAGTGCAGTTCTCAAGATTAGGTAGTAACAAGGAATATGCCCAAGCTCGTTACCTATTAAATGTGTACTCATGTCTTCATCCTGTTTCTTAATTACGTATTGTTTTCAGTGAGAGGAGTCACATCCTAAACTATATTCATACATATTTAGGGAAAGATGATTTCCAGGTTGTTTCCTAACATTCTATTGTATGCCCTTGCATATAAAACACCAAAGTACTTCCACCTTTCTGTATTTAGCTTTTTGTTCTCCTTGAGAGAAAACTCAATAAACATGTAAGCTGAAAATGGGGTGGGGGTGGGGGTGGGGAGGACAGTACTGACACATTCTGGGGTCCTCAGTAAAAGATTCAAAGTCAAGATGAGGATAGGAAGGACGGTTCCAACCTCCTCACCAGTGCTGTAGGAGAACCACCTCCCCACTGAGGGGCACACCTCCTTTCCAGGTTAAATCTTGGAGTCCTTGTTAGGGGTGGGGGAATTAGAAAAGTGCAGCCACATTTAACATTTTTCTCAACTATACCCACATCTTAAACCTAAAAAGGAACGAGAGATGTAAATAATTATGTATTGAATGAGGGCCCAAACATATTTGCATGTGGGACTCTATCATGCTTTTAAATTAAAATCATTAGAGTCTCATAATTTGAGTTTGACAATTATTTCTAAATCTCTTTTAATCACCAATTTTCCCGATAACCTTCTCTCAAGAATGTCCTTCTTGCTCATTAAAGCCCCCATATATTAATCTTATTTCACCCAGGCCTCAGAGTATCTAATGGAGGGGAGGGGAGATGAGGAAGTTCCGAGGCTAGAATCATATAAATACCCAATCCCCTGATCTTTGCTGTTGAGGAAAACAGAATTTCAAATAAAAATTTAAACTGTTTTTTTCCTATATCGTAGGGAAGATTACTCTTCTGTGATCACCAGAATAATTAGTATCTTGGGCAATGCAACTGCTCCCTGTTAACTGTAAAATGCACAGCAGAAAAGAGGGTAGATTTCATTCAATGTCTTTAAGTTTGGAGAATAGGTGCTTTGTCTTTTGCTTTAAAAATATTTAATGTATAATCCAAACAAATGAATTATAAAAACTATATATTCTCAAATTCCTATACTGCTGATGTAACTGTATCCTGACTTCCCTCATATTTGAGAGATGAGTACATGTTGTATTACAGCATTTCCACTTGTTAAAATCGTGGCTTATTATTAAAATATGTTTAGGGACCCAAGCAAGTAAAAAATAATCATCACCACACAACGGCAGTTGTATTTATGTTCACTCTCTAGAGTAATTAATACTCAGAAAGGCACATTATCAGCTAGTCAAAGTGGTCAGGTCTTCAAGGGCAGTATCTAGGTCTAGTATCAGTTGAGATTTTCCTGAACTCCATAAAAGGGCATTTTGGGGGAAGTTTTCTGGGCCCACCAATGTCTTTCCCAATCTCTTCTAAGTTCTGGGAAAGTAGTCTCCAGGGCAGACAACCCAACTCTGAAGCAAAGCATCTGGTGATCTTTAGTTTGAGATGTCTATCAGATGTTTCTGAGTTACACTGATTAAGATACAAACTATAGCCATAATAAAAACATGAAATGAAGATATAATATAGTTCAATAGGATTGGTTTAAAACATAATTGTTTTAAGAATTTACTCTTTTGATTCTTCTATGTTTCAAGAATTCAGTAACTCCATTGATAAAGGATTTACATTTTGACTTTTGATTAAATAAAAATTTGAATTAAAATTCTTCTAGTGTTGTGTCTTTAACTGCTAACTACTACAGTAGATGTTGGAAAAAAGGAAATAATTCCCCAGGAAAAACAGAAATAATCTTCCAAAGAACTCTTTCAGCAAAATCAAAACACAGGAATAATAGCTACCAGATGAATATAAATCTAATAAGTAGCTGCAAATTGCATTACTTTTTCCTACACCATTAATAGGATTAGATTTACATGATGAAGCATGTTCTTTCTGTAGCATTAGATAAATGACACAAATACTCCAGTGAGGACTAAGCAGTAAAAGTCATTACATATGTGACAGAAAATGGCTAATATATAACCATTTCATATCAAGGCCAACTAACAATTATTTGAGTGCCCAATATATTCTAAAGAAAGGAAGCTCCTAAGTTTAGAGGGAAGGGGATGGAAGTACAAAGGGCACCTGCGTTTAAAAAGAAAATCTGGCACACTTCCTGTATTTGCTACAGTAGCAAATATTACAGGAATTGAAGAAAGCCATTGCCTGAGGCAAAAAAAAAAAAAAAAAAACCTAGGAAAAGAGTTTAGGCAGGTGGGCACACAACTCAGCATAAAATCTCTTACAGTTTTATACTAGCCTAATGTCACCGACAGTAACACCTCTTTTAAACAACTCATTTAGAATCTCAAGGAAAACAGACTGGTCTGTGAAGGGACTAGTAGCTAAATACCATGTTATGTCACAATGAATTAAAAGACCAAAACATCAACACATCAATATTTCCAAAGTTCACAGAAATCACACACCTTTCCACATGTACTTTCTACAACTGCTATCCTAATAATTACATTCTGCTAACACAGGCAACTGCTATAGTAAGAAACAATGGTTGTCCCACATGCCCACACAGAGGTATGGAAAAATACTCACTGGCTAGATTACTTTCAAAATATATATATTTTAATTAATAAAATAAGCAATTGCTATTTTTAAGATGTAACTGATTTCAGAGAGTACCCTCGGAAGTGGAGATACGTCTGAGGCAAAGGCTGCTTAACTGAAACTGAATAGCCAAAAACAGCTCCTCTGATATACAAACATTTTAGGTGTGTCGTTATTTTATTTGAAGTACTGAGTCAACACGGAACTGAAAACAGGTGGGGAGATGTGAGGTTTGGCAACTTGGGGCAATCCTTGAAAAACACCTGAGAAAATGAAAGCTAAATTACATTTCTTAAGAAGTCACTAAATTGATATGCTTAACTGAAAAGAGTACGTAGAATTTACAAAGCACGTATTACAGTTTATATAAACTGTTGCTGAAGCTCTGCTCTAGTATGTAGCTTTCATTAATGTATATTTTCTCCACACCTTTCCATTCTGAGTAGTTTTACCTCAAGATTGTTACATAGAATAGCATAAATGAGTTATGATATTTGGAAGAGTTGTTCATCTGATTCCATTGGTTAAATATCCAATATACTTTGGAGTTGCTAAAACAAAACTATTTTTATGTTTCACTGATGATAATCTTATTGTTTGTATTCAACACTGTTTACAAGTTAATGGGACTATTGAGTCAACCGCTCACTTTTCATCATTAATATGAAAAATGTAAAATAAATCCACTATGATATAATGATTTAGCTCTACCTGAAGGAAAAGAAAATGTAACCAAATGATTTAAAGATTCCTATAGTTTCCTATGAAAATAAATATGAGGAACTTAGGTTTATTTGGCTGTTCATGATCTTAATTTTCTACCAGGATCAAAAGGACAAATTGCTTTATAATTTGTAATTTTATTTGAAGTCCAAATGTTCAGGATTAAAACACTGAACAATATGTCTTAAGTTCTTTCCTCAAAACAAAAACAAACAGAAAAACTACAGGAAAAACAAAACTTTTTTTTTTTCTATTTTTAAAATGATGCAGCGATTTCATCACTGAAAAAAATATTTCAAAAAGTGGAAAAAAACCTATACTTTGAAGATATCATCACAATAAGGGAATACCTGGGTATTGGTCCAGGAATTATACCATAAACTAGTGAAGAAATGGTTCTCCTTATTTTGACAATGCTGAAAAGGGGTGACTCAACGTTGGTTTGCTGGAGGTCTTCTAGAGCTAAAAACAGAATTGGAAGAACTTAGGTATTAGGTTAAAGAGCATGCTGTGATTTTAAAGGTTCTAATGCTCAGACTTAAGTAATTTTTAAACAACCAAAAATATGCATCTTGAACTCAAGTGTAAACTCTGCATCTTAAAGGAGAGGAGTTGCACACAAAGTTTTGGAATTTGAATTACTAACCCAAGATATAAAAAGATAGAATGCTTTATCTTCTATTTTTTATATGATAAAAAATAGAAGATAAAAGTCATTCCTTTCTGAATTCCAAAGTTTGTACAAAGATTGTAAACTCTGTTTGCATTAATTTACTGTTAAAATTCAGTGTTTTCCATAATAAAATATATATAAGAAGCATGACATTAATCGTCTAAGTTGAGAACAAGAACATATTTTGTAACTCTGTTATTTGGAGTTAAGCTTTTTCCCAAGAGGTAATCCCAAGTGTACAAATACTGCAGCAGTGAATTATTCACCTAAATATTTATTTCATAAGTCAATGTATGCAAATGTGGTTTTAAAAAAAATCCATTTCACATAATTTGAGGTCTCAGACTTTT
>PVKH010032489.1:0-12134 GCA_004027955.1 Chaetophractus vellerosus | reverse complement strand
CAGCTGAGAGGACAGATGTGCTGGGACAGTGTCAGCTCCAGTTATATTGGTATGGTGCTATCTGGCCATGAACCTAAAGAATAGGTTCTGTCAAAGTTCAATCGGCACTTAAGACCTAAAAGTGAAGCAGGTCACTCCATATAGCAAAATAATAATAGCAGTTTATTAGAGAACTTACAGACCGTATAGCTGGTCTTACACAGCCACAGGACATTCAGAGTAGTGCTCCACACCACCCAGCGGGTTACAGGGGGTGATATGCGGCAAGAACAAGGAGGTAAGTCAAGTTGGGATTTGCAAGATTGTAAATATATTCCTTTGAAGTTACTGATACGTAGCAGAAGTATTTCAGTACCATGAGTTCTAGTGCTTAGGAATATGCCTGTACATTTTATGATGTGATTACAGGTGTGTGTGTGTGTGTGTGTGTGTGTGTGGTCTTATTTAGGAATTTATGGATTCTCTGGTTCATGGCCTCACAGGGTCTCTCAGAATGGAGTTTCCCAGATTTTGTAGTGGGGATGGTATTTTAGTTTCTTAGCTGTTAAAACAAATAACATGCAATGGGTTGTCTAAATCAAAGGAATTTATTGGCTCACAATTTTGATGCAAGGAGAAGTCCAAAAAGGAGGTGTCATCAAAGTGATGCTTTCTCTCAGAAGACTGTGACATTCTGGGACTGGCTGCTAGCTGTCCTTGGTCTTGGTTTTTCTGTCACATGGCAATACACCTGGCAGCCTCTCCTGGCTTCTCCTTTCTTTTCCAGTTCTTTTGACTACCAGCTTCTGGCTGCCCCTGATGGCTTTCTTTCTATGCGTCTGAATTTCAAAACACTCCAACACTAAGAGTAAGAAGCATCCTGATTGAGTTGGGCCACATTTAAATAAATTAACCACCTTGGAAGATCCTGTTTACAATGGGTTCATACACACAGGAATGGATTAAATTTATGAACATGTTTTCCTGGAGTATATGACTCCATGTCATGACAGATGGAGTAGGGGCTAGTTTCATGACTGAAGGGAAATGGGAAAAGGGGTTTGAATGAGTGGAATTAGATACTTCAGAGGAAACTGAAGTCTGGAAAATTGTTTGGTGGTTATTTAGTTTAATTTTGGAGGATATGATCTCAGGTGTAGTTGGGGCACTTCCATAGAATGCAACATTGGGAATGCTCTAACTGCTTACCTCAGTCTATGAAATATTTAAAAATTTGGACAGTATTTTCATTTACTGTGACTCTGTAGTGCCATTTGGAAACTGCATGCATTGGGGTATCCATAAAATTATTATGCAAAGATTTGCAAAATGTACTCTAATCTATTCATTCTTTTTTCTTGTATCACCTGGTTCTTATGGAAGCACAATCAATTTTGTGGAAATAAAGAGGTCCTACAGAGTTATTCTGTGTAATTTATTTGGTAGGAGTTTTCAAATTATATTGCAGATATATTTATAGTTCTTGATATTAATTTAAGTGTATTCTGTGACACTCTAGAATACTTTGAGAATCTTTCAAGCAGCCACAAAAAAATTATTGGTCTATATAACCATATGAAAGGAAAAACTTAACAATTGTGCTAGTGAAGGAAAATTATGAAGGAAAAAAGAAATAAACTTAAAAGTTTGGTATAAAATAGATACAGTTATAATGGGATTTCAAACCAAAGCTTGGGAGCCTGTATTGGTCTACATTTCCCTGATTTTGATTAATACATTTTATTTACATTCAATAAAGGAGGGAATATTTTTGTTAATGTATTATTTATCACATGCCTTATAATATTTTAGATTTTTTCCTAAAAGAAATAGAGGATGTGTGTGTGTGTGTGTATGTGTGTGTGTATGTGTTATCTCAGACAGCTAAGATGTTCTCAAGGGATGTTAATAAAAATATAAATTCCTGAAAACATGGAAAAAGGATAGAAAAATAAAACTGGACTGTGAAAAGTATGATTCAATAATGGGTTTCACTAATGTGTTTTAGTGTTTTAGTGTGTTTTAGTGTTTTAGTGTATAACATAAGCAAAATTAAAATGGTAGTTCTAAACAGGAAAGATTATTTTTAAAACTCAGAATAAGTAAGCAGAGAATTTTTAAAAAGTAAATGTCAAATGGAAACATCAATATGCGCTCATGACTTTGAAAATAAAAAAAGAAATTTCTCACTCCATTAATATGGTGATTTAAGTATTCTTAAGGCCACTTCCCTAATATCAGTATTTATGTATCACTGGTGCGAAGATTTAGGTCTCTAACACTCTTTGTTGAGAGTCCTTTGGATAACAGTTGGTCCCATGTCTTAGTACATGGAAACTCAAGATTGGCCTGGGACATCTCGTTTTGAGAAACAGGGAGACTCTCAGTAATTTCTGGGTAAGAGCTAAAACGGAAAGTTTGGTTAGCCTGGAAAGAAGTCTTTTAATAGTCAAACTGTGAAAATCAGAGAATTGAAAAGGAAAACAATGATTACAGTCCATTGAAACATGCCAATTTCATAAAAGAAGCTAGTGTTGAAACCAAAATGGAAAATTTCACATAAAAAGTTACTTATTTTGGGAGTGGATGTGGTTCATGAGTTGAGTGCCTGCTTCCCACATGGGAGGTCCAGGGTTCAGTTCCCGGTGCTTCCTAAAAACAAACAAACAAAAAAACCAAACAACAAGTAAATGAATAAAAAATCAATTCAGGGAAGCCAATGTGGCTCAGTGGTTGAGCGATGGCCTCCCACATACGAGGTCCTGGGTTCAATCCTTGGCCCTGGTACCTCAAAAAAATAGTTATTTTGCCGATATACATTTCTAGAATTGTCTCCAAAACTATGATAAAGTGATGAATGCACCTTATGTGGGTCCAAGAGTGGAATTGTGGCCAACCTCTTAGATATAAGATACAAAAGTGTTTTTTTTTTATATACAGAAAAAGAAGTTTGCACAGTCATGGGTAGGGAATGTCATTTAGTATGTGTGAATTTATTGTTTTGTTATAATGGAGCTCTGGTGATTCAGCTTGGCTTTTATTTATGGACTATTATAGAACATGTATTTTGATTGCCTGGTCAGTGCTGTATCAGAGGTGATATGAATCATGTACTGGGTTGTCTATAATCAAACAAACAAACAAACAGAAAGACAGACAAAAAAAATTCTGAGTTGGGATAAGTTTGGGGAAACTTAAGCCACACTATATTTAACAATGGGGTGAAATGTGCAGAGCCAGGATTGGCTTACTCGCCCCAAGCTGAATGGACACAAGCAGAGTTAATTCAGAAGAACGGAGAGCTGCCCATTAAATGTATATGCCCACGATCACATGGCAAGACAAGTGCCGGGGGATGGTTACTAATTTGATTTAGAAAATGCATTCTTACCGAGCCCAGCATTTTTGTGGTTACCCAAAGTGTAAAAAAAAACAAACAGAAAAAACAAAAAAACCCAAAACTTTGATGATGTTTTGCAGAACAGAATTCCTAAAATGTTATATTGACAACTGGGTGTAACATAGAGGTGAACAAGATGTAGCTGGGTTTGGAAGACAATTATTAATGATATATAACTGTAATTAAAATTTCTTTTGGATAGAAAGAAATTTGTCCTTCAGCTCTCATAAATCTTCAGTGATTCCAAGATGGATCCAACCGCTCTATAAAATGCATCATGGGAGCCCCTTGGTCTGAAGGTAAGTATAAAATAAACATATTTGTCCTGTAATGTTTCAAATATGAACTGTGTTTTAGGGGAAGGGTCAAGGGTCATTGCACCAATGAATAAGCAAGTCATAAACTGTATGTAATATTTGCAACCTACCATTCAAAGAGTTAATTTCCAAAATGAATAAAGATCTACTTCAAAACCAAAGATATCCCAAGAGAGAAAAGGAGAATGATAAAAAGAGGAAATCTGTGGAAGAAATAAAAATGCCTCATAAATACATGAAAAGTAATCAGGGACATACAAATTAAAACAATGAGATTTTTTTTCTCTCATCAGATTTGGAAAAATAAAACTTTATTAATATTCACTAGTGGTAATGGTGAGAATAAAAGGGTCCTCCAAAACTTGTGGGGGATAAATTCGTGTAGCATTCAATTCAATTGGTAGTATTAAAATTTGAAATGCCCTTATCTTGCAGTTCAACACTTGGCTTTAAGATATTTATCTCAGAAAAATACTCACATGAGAACATAGAAAAGCAGGTACAAAGATGTTCACTGCTAAGTTTATTTAGTTAGGAAGTTAACATTTGGATCTATGAAAACTATAAAACCAGCATAGCAAAATGTTATAATTCAAGCAGTGTGTAAATATTGGAAAGGAAAAAAGGTAACTATGTCCTGGATTTCTCAAGAAAGATTTTGTGGAAGAGGCAAAACTTCTGGGTAATAAATCTGTATATCAAATTGTGATGGTTAGGCTGATGTGTCAACTCAGCCAGGTAGTGGTACCCAGGTGCTTGGTCAAGCAAGCACGGGGCTAATTGTAATGCAAGGGCATTTCATGGACTTTAATCATCAGTGAATCAGACAGTTGATTGCATAAATGGCTGGTTATATCTACAATCAACTGAGAAGAGTGCCCTCAGTAATGAGTGACATCTCATCCAATCAGTTGAAAACCTTCAAAGGGGAAATGATTTCAGCATTCAGAGAGAGAATTCCCATTTCTACTTTGGGCAGCCAGCATCTCATGAGGAACTTATCAAGGATCTTCTTTGGAGCCCCTGGCTTGTAGCCTGCCCTTAAGTCTTGTACTATTGATAGATAACTCCTGTTGGTTCTGTTTCTCTAGAGAATCCTGACTAATGCACTAATATTAATTAAAATTTGAGCATTTATTAGTTAGAATATAGGTTTTATGAAAGCAAGGATTTTTTTTTTACTATTTTATTCATTGCTCTACCTCCAGCACATAAAATAATGCCAAACTTTGAGTGGACAAGCAATGCATGTTTGTTAAATAAATGAAATTATATAAAGCTGTATAAAGTAATGAAGATTCTCCAATAAGGAAGTTTCCTGATATAAAACTTAATTAAATGACAATAGGAATAGAAAAATAGCCTCATTAATCCCATTATATTATAGCAGACAGGGATAAGAATACCAACTGAATAATAACAGTATAGCATTTTATTTTATTCACTGTGAAATATGCCCCAAAATAAGTGAACATGACAGATAATCTTGTCATTTTAAAAACAAAGTAAACTCAAGGCTACCCTCAAGGGAGCCCTACAGGCACTATGTCTGCATATTAAAATAATGTCTATCCCCCACATTATAAATTAAATTAATTGCTTGCTTTTTTCATGAATAGCATCGTCTAAGCTGTCAGTTAATACTTCCTCATTCTGTTTACATCCAAAATCAAAGTTTGCTATAAAACTGAAGCCAATTTTTGCACTATGAAAAGAAATGATTGAGATTTCTTTTCTGTGCTTGTACAAGTATGGATAAAGGATGATTTGTCAGGGTGTGCTAAATAGAAAGGAAACCATTGAATTCTTGCATCAAAGTCCCTTAGAGATTGTTACTCCTGTCCATTGATCTTTCAAATAGCGAAGCTGAGGCCCAGAATGGATGACTGACAGAGACTTTAGAATCAAATGGACTTGTATGTGAATTGGTTCTGTTCATTAACTCTGGGACCCTGATGGCATTTGTAACCTCTCAGCACTTCAGTTTTCCCACCTATAAAATGGGTTTTGGGATGGAAGTAAATAATAGATGTAGTATGCTTAGCAATATGTTCTATAATTCTTAATTCTTTGATAAAGTTTAGATATAATGTATGGTAGTAATGTTAATAACTATTGCTATTAGCAGCAAGGCTTAAGATGATAAGTCTTACAGTAAGTGCCTATTATACATGGAGTTTGAGCTTGACTTACTAACACTTACTCCAATAATTTTATCATTGAGTAAAGGGTATTACAAATAAAGTGTTTTAAAGTGGAATCAGTGATACTATATATTGAGCAAAAACCAAACATCTAGGTTAGTATATGAATTTTTAAAAATTAGCATTTTCTCTTTAATCTGATTAAGATTCTTTTGACATCTAACTCTCAATATCACAAAAAACTTTCTAGTTTCTTCTTGTGTTGCTGCTGATATGTTGCTTATGATAGCTGCTGGTGACAGAAAGGGACATAAAAATCCTCTTCCCCGAGAACAGGGGTAGTCATGGCTGATGACTGATCAAGGCTTTTGATTAGTGACTTCTGACTGCTGTGTCCTGACTCTGAGGGCAGCTATTGTTTCAATCCCACCCAGGACAAAGGCAGCTGCAGCCATTGTTTTAACACCACTCAGACAGGGCCAGAGGCAGAAAAGATTTCATGATACAAGCTGTGGGGGACACTTAGCTGGAGGGCTGCACTTGCTGGATAGGCCAGGCAGCCTTAGCTTTGGGGAGTCATTGGAGAAGGTTTTAGTGCCCTTCGTGAACCCCTAGCCAGGGAGCTTTGAAGTTGGTCTGCACTACTTTCATGGGACCCTGGCCCTGTTTTGTCTGGCAAAGAATGACCTGGAAAGTTGTCTCCCAGTGTCTCTTCTCCCAGAATTAGCCCTTCAGGCAAAAGCAGCATGAGACAGTGAAAGTAATGTGGAAAAAAAAAATCTATAGAAGCAGACAGTCTAGGACAAAGGCCTGCCAACTTCACATACTCCAGGAGTGGGAGGTCTGTATCCTGGGAAACAGGGAACAACTGAACTCCTGTAAATAGAGGAGCTCCAAAACAACTAAAAGGCAAAATTTCAGTGCAAGAAAGAGACCCAGAAAGACAGGGAAAACCCTGCACATTGCATTCATCGTGGGCAGTCCCTCCTACTAAGAGTGTTGAAGCTCATGAAAATCTCTGCCTTTATCACCAACTGGTTACAAAAGCAGGTAACAAACATTCCAGGGAGTAAATCCCAGAGTTAATATTTAAAAATCTTAAAATGTACAATGTGCAAAAAAATAGTATAAGACAAAGGAACATGACAGGATGGCCCATCATAAGGAAGAGATAAACATACAGAAAACACCAATGAAGAAGATTAGAATATGGACATACTGAAAAAGCCTTGAAAAGATGACCTTCAAATGCTCAAGGAGTTGAAGGAAAGTTCAGAGAAAGAACTAAAGGATGCCAGGAAAACAAAGAATGAACAATATGAGCGTTTAAGTAAAGAGATAGAAATTTTAAAAAAGGAACCAAAGAGAACTACTGGAGTTGAAGGACACAATAACTGAAATGAAAAATGCTCAGGAGGGTGTAAAGAGCATGCAGACGAAAGAATCAGTGAACTTGAAAACAAGTTACTTGAAATGGGTCAGGTTGATGAGCAGAAAGAAAAAAGAAATATTAAAAGCCAAAATAGTCTAAGACAACTATAGGGCACCATCAAGTGCATCAATATGCAATATGGGAGTCCAGAGAAGAAAGAAAGGAGCAGAAGGAGTAGTCAAAGAAATAATAACAGAGAACTTCCCAAACTTAGGAAAAAAAAGAGAAGATACAGATAATGAAAATCAGAAATGAAAAGGGATATATTACTATCAACCCTGCTGAAATAAAAAAAATGACTCTAAAAGGTACTATGAACAATTTTACACCAATAAATTAGATAACCTCAATGAAAGGGACAAAATCTCAGAAACACTGCATTGACACATGAAGAAATAGAGGATCTTGATGAGCCCATTACTATTAAAGATATTGAATTAGAAATCAAAAGAAAAGCCCAGGACCAGATGGCTTCACAGGGAATTCTGTCAAACAATCCAGAAAGTCTTAACTTCAATTCTGGTCAAAATCCTCAAAAAAATTGAAGAGGGGAACATCACCCTCATACCAAGCCAGATAAGGTTACCACTAGGGGGAAAAAACAAAAACAAACAAACAAACAAACAAAAAAACAATATCATTATCTCTTATGAATTTAGAAGCAAAAATCCTCAACAAAATACTAACCAACTTAATCTAAGAGCGTATTATCAGAATTATACACCATGATCCACTGGGATTTAATTTTGGTTCATCATATAAAAATCAATTAATGTTATACACCACATTAATAAAATGAATGAAAACACACCTGATCTTCTAAATTGATCCAGAAAAAGCTTTTGACAATATCCACACTGCTTGTTAAAAACACTTAGAACACTAGGAATGGAAGAAAATTTCCTCAGCATGATAAAGCACATATATGAAAAGATCAAAGCTAACATCTTACTTAATGGTGAAAAAACTGAAAGCTTTCATTCTAAGATCAGAACAAGACAAGGATGTCCATTGTCACCACTGTTATTCAACATTATACTGGAAATTCTTGCCAGAGAAATTAGTTAAGAAAAATAAATAAAAGGCATCCAGATTGGAAATAGAAAAGTAAAACTTTCCCTATTTGCAGATGCTATGATCCTATATACAGAAAATCCTGAAAAATCCACAAAAAAGCTCCTAGAGCTAATTAATGAATTCAGCAAAGTGGTGGGGTTAAAGGTGAACACCTCAAAATTAGTAATGTTTCTGTACACAAGCAATGAATATTTGGAAGAAGAAATCAAGAAAAAAAATCCATTCACAATAGCAACTAAAATAATCAAATATCTAGGAATAAATCTAACCAAGGATGTAAAGGACATATAAACAGAAAACTATAAAACACTGCTAAAAGAAATTAAAGAACATCTAAATAAATGGATTGGTAGAAGGGTAAGGGTCCCTGTACAGCAAACAACATCTTGCAAGAGAAGAATGTAGTTGGAGGACTCATAGTTCCCTATCTTAAAACTTATTAAAAATCCACAGTAATTAAAAGAGCATGGTACTTATGTGAGGCAAAGACCACTCAATTGAGAAAGAATAGTCTCTTCAACAAATGGTGCTTAGAGAACTGAATATCCATATGCCAAAGAATGAATGGGGATGCCTAACTCACACCATATACAAAAATTAACTTAAAATGGATCAAAGACCTAAATATAAGAACCAAGCCTAAAAACACTCCTAGAAGAAAATGTAGGGAAGCATCTCTTGTGGTAGGCAATGGTTTCTTAGACTTTACACCCAAAGTACAAGTAACAAAAGAAAACATAGATATGGAGGATCCCATCAAAAATATAAATGTTTGTTCATCAAAAACTTTATCACAATAGTGAAAAGACAACCTACTCAATAGGAGAAATATTTGTAAACCACGTGTCTGGTAAGGGTTTAATATCCAGTGAAAATAAATAAATCCTACAACTAAACAATAAAGATAAACAACCTATTTAAAAATGGGGAAAATAATAGAATAGATCTTTCTCCAAAGAGATTTTATACAAATGCCAAAATGCACATGAAAAGATGTTCAACATCATTAGCTACTAGGGAAATGCAAATCAAAATCACACTGAGATACCAATTCACACCCTCCAGATGGCTACTATTTTAAAAAAACCAGAAAATTAAAATTGTTGAAGAGGATGTAGAGAAATAGGAACACTCATTCACTGCTGGTGGCCATGTAAAGTGTTCCAGCCACTGTGGAAAACAATTTGGTATTTCCTCAGAAAGCTAAGTATAGAATTACCATGTGATCCAGCAAACTTACTTCTAAGTAGGTATGTATTAAAAGAATTGAAAGCAGGGATTCAAACAGATATTTGCACAATGATGTTCACAGAGGCATTATTCACAATTGTGCAAAGATGGAAGCAATCCAAGTGTCCATAGTTAATGAATGGATAAACAAAATGAGATATATACATATGCAATGGAATATTATTCAGCAGCAAAAAGGAATGAAGTACTGATACATGAGACAACATGGACGAACCTTGAAGAAATCATGTTGACTGAAATAAGTGACACAAAATACAAAGATGGTATGATCTCACTGATAATAAACAATTCAATTAAGCCAACTCAGAGTTTAGAATATAGGCTACCATGTCTGGGATGTGTGTAGGGAATGGGAAGTTAATGGTTAAATTGTATGGTATATACTTGGTTTGATTGTAAAGTTTTGATAATAGATTGTATTGATGATAGCACAACGTTGTGAAAGATATAACAGCACTGAATTATATATGTGAATGTGGTTAAAAGGGAAAAATTTTGGTTGTGTAAATGTTACTATAATAAAAATTTAAAAAAACAAAACCATAGGATTGTACAACACAGTGAACTGTGTTGTGCATGACGGCCTATTTTAATAGTATAAAAATGCTTTTCAATGTACTACCCTAATGCTAAGTGTTAATAATAGGGTGGTATATGGAAACTGTGTATTTTACATATTTGATATGATTTCTGTGTACATATGTAATTTCTTTAATAAAAATTAAAAAATGAAATACTGTGGAATAGAAATCTGGAATATAAAGAAACTTGTGAGTTTTTTAGTGTATCAATGAGCAATCTCTCCCCCTTACATTGGTACACCACCTCAAGAATTTTTTTCTGAAACAGTCTGTGAATAGCTATGATAATAAATGTGAAAGTGTCTTGAGCCAATAAACCATTGTTTTTACTGGTTAAAAATAAAATGATGATAGATGTAATATTACTCATTAAACATGATCTTATATAAGAGTATGCAATAGAACATTTTCTCAATATGTCTATCTTAAAATTTTTACAAAAATGTTTGTGGAAAATGACCTTACTTTGATTAAAATGGTGTATGCAAAATAATTAGATTTATATACTTTTATTTTGTAAATATACTGTGTTTTAATGGATACTGGAGAAAGACTGTAAGATATTCACTAAAGGGTTAGATGGCTATATCTTATTTCTTTTCCTCCTCTCCTCCTCCTTCTCCCTCCTCCTCCTTCAGTTTCTTCTGCTTCTGTGTCTCCTACTTCTGCCTCTGCCTTTGTTTCTTCTATTTCTTTTGCTTCTTCTGCTTATTCTCATTCTTTGAGACAATCATGAAAGGCCATGAACATCCACTTTTGTTTATAAATATCCACTGTTGGATGTTTATAAAATTGAAAGAAGTCTATTGCTTTAGCATAAATAACAAAGGGAAGAATGAAATAAGATGAGTTTAGGAAAAGTATGCAGATCTCTGTAGGTCATAATAAGAATTTTTGTCTTATTCTGAATCCAATGGGAAGCATTTGAAGAGTTTAAAACTCTGGATTTTAAGTTTAAAGAAGATTTTGCTGTTCTGTGGGGAATAAATTTGAGAGAAGCAGAGATAAATTTATAGTGGCGAATAGAGGTTTGGATAAATGGAGAGAGACAGCTAAGAATATATTACAGGAGCCCAGTCAAAACAATCCTAATGGCCCATCTTAAGAAGTGGAGCTGAAGTGAAATAAATGTATCTATCTATATTTTCAAGATAGAATCACTAGGGCTTGCAGATAGGAGGTGAGAAATGGAAGAAATCAAGGCTGACTCCTAGAACTGGGACTTCAGCAACTGATCGAAGGATGATGGGGAAGACTGGAAAGAGCGGTCATGTTTGAGAGGAAAATCAAGAGTTCTTGTTTTGACTTGCTTAGTTTAAGATATTTGTAAGGTATTCAAGGGGACATGGCAAATGTGCTGATGCATTTGTGAATCTGAAGCTCAGAGGAGAGGTGATGGTTGGTAATATAGATTTTGGATACTTCCCATAAAAGTAGCTTTTGAATCCATGATCACAGAGGAAATCACAAGACGATCCCCAAAGTAAAGAAACCTGGGACCAGGATAAAGTCTCAAGGATATTTTGAGCTTGACTGAGGAGGATGAATCTGCAAAAGAGAGAAACAGTACCCAATGAAGTAAGGGGAAACCAAGAGGTTTTTGGTGAGGGAGGGAAAACACTGTCAATTAACACTGGGAAAGCATTTAAGATAAAGACAGAAGAAACTTGCTGGTGAAGGAAGTGTTTTGAGTTCTTGTATTGTCAAAATCTCACTGGATAAGAAAAAACAGTTGAACTAATGAAAAAAATAAGACTTTAATCCTTCCTTGACTCCCTAACTTGTGACATAATAGACTTGTGTGAAAGGGGAAAATGTAGAAGGGAGTTCATTTTGTTGGGCAAGAATTGAAGGAAAGAGTAATATAGAGCTAAGACCAATTACAGCAAAGATTGCTGTAGGGCACATCTTGCTTGTTCTGATGATTGGTGCTTTGAAAAACAACCTAATTAG
>PVKH010032488.1:0-12159 GCA_004027955.1 Chaetophractus vellerosus | reverse complement strand
TGATGTTGGAGAGAAGCGCTCCAGGAGAAGATAAGTGAGTCGTTCGCCCAATAGTCTACAGCTGGCCTTGTGGAGAGACGCAAAAGCATAGAGAACCTCATGGTCTACAACTGAACTTGTGGAGGAAACAGAAGCTAAGCCCAGAGAGAAACGCAGCCCTGGCAGGAGAGGAACCCAAAGACCTGAGCCCTTGCAGACGTCGGCAGCCATACTGCTCCAACACGTGGACTTTGGTATGAGAAGAAACTTATGCTTTGTGGCCTGGTAACTGTAAGCGTCTACCCCAAATAAATACCCTTTATAAAGACCGACCAATCTTTGGTGTATTTCAAAAGGCACCCCTGTGGCTGACTAAAGATTTAGTATTGCCTTTTATTTCAATCCTATAACTCTTTTCTGGATCTTTGAGAAAGATGTTTCTGCCAATACTTTCTGGTTGTTCAAAGCTTCTGTTGCCTTGAAGCTTTTCACTCTGCCTTCTTCATTGGAGCAGGGCCTGTGGCAAATTTACTTTTTGACAAAGGTGCCAAGTCCAATAAATGGTAAAGAATAATATATTCAACAAATGATGCTGGTAAAATTGGATATGCGTATACAAAATAATGACAGTGGACCTCTATCTCATACTATTTTCAAAAATTGACTCAACATGGATCAATGGACTAAATATAATAGCTAAAAATATCAAACTCTTAATAGATATTTTCCAAGAAAGGCCAATCATCTCTTGAAAAGATGCTCACATCTTTAGCCATTAGGGAAATTAAAATTAAACCACAGTGAGATACCATCTGATACCCACTAGTATCGCTATTATTAAAAGGAACAATAATTAGGAAATAACAATTGTTGGGAAACATTGGGAGAAACACAAGCCCTTTTATATTGTTGATGAGAATATAAAATAGTGCAGCCACTGTGGAAAACAATTTGGGATTTCTTCAAAAAGTTACACATAGAACTACCAATGATCAGTCAATCCCACTTCTAGGTATATACCCAAAGGGATTGAAAGCAGTACAGAGACAGATATTTGTATGCTAAAGTTCAAAGTCAAAAGGGTGGAAGTAACCCAAGTATTCCTCAGCTGATGAATGGATGAGCAAATTGTGGTATATACATACAATGAAATATTATTTAGTCATACAAAGGAAAGGGATTCTTTTATATCCTACATCACGAATCAGCCTTGAGGATATTATGTTGTGTGATGTAAACCAGGCACAAAGAAAATACGGTATGCTTTCCCTTATAGGAAATAGAATATGCAAGCATGTAGAGACAGAAATTTGATGCCAGTTTATCAGGGGTGGGGGTGAAGGGGAATGAGGAGTTAATACCTAATGGCTACAGAGTTTCTGTTTGGGTGATGGAAAAGTTTTAGTATAGTCTTGATGGTGCAGCATTGTGAATGTAATCAATACTCCTGACTTATACTTGAAAGTGGTTAAAATAGGAAAATTTATGTTTAATATATGTCACTAAAACAATAAAGGAAAAATGAATGTTCCCCAGGAGTTGTGCTGCAAAATCAAAACAAGTAATTGACTGTTCAAAGAAAAAATGACAATGTATTATGGAGGGATTTAATGTAGAAATCAAAACAAAACAAAAGTTAATTATTTAAAGTAAAATTAATAATGTGTTATGGAAATAATTTAATGTAGAACTAAAAGTATAAAATAATTTTCACAAAGACTGGGAAAGGGGAATGCAAGAATTCTATTGTAATTTTCTTTCTTTTTTTTTTTGGATTCTTATAAAATACTTTCATTCATTATTTAAACATGTAAACAGCAGGAGTTTAAAAGCCCCCTGGAACACTAAATTTACACTCAAAGATAATTTTGACCCATTTCTTAGCAGTCTCTTTCCCCAAGATGTACTTCAGGGTAATGATGAAGAGTTGTCTTTGGGTTTTGCAAGAGAGTCAAATACGCAATTGTGTAAAAATATTGGTACATTTTCAGCAAACTTCCCAGCTTTTAGCTAGTGCAGGTGACTAATGATCATTTAACTCAGGCATTTTTCACTAGGCAACAGTAATGTATGTTTTGGATCATATTTTTTGGCTTTATCTCTGTCATAATGAGCATAAAAGACTATTTTGAATATCTGATGGAATAGAGCTGACTGAAAGCTATTAGGTTCACTTCTGACATGAGCTGTATTCAGAAATAAGAGACACCAGTACATGGACATAAAAATGCCACCTCTTGGATAGATGGCTAACTGGGAAAAGACCAAGAGTTGTGGCCTTCCGAGTGTCCCTGGGTCCCCAGTTTGTCAGGGCCCTGGTTTTTGCTGCCTTCTGGCTGTGAAATGATACAAATCCATATGAGGAATGATCGTGGGATGTGCACCATTGAAACATCCTAATCAAGATAGGGTTCCACTTTCATCTTGACCTTCATAGCACAATGATCAAGTGCATGGGCTGTGGAGTCAGACAGATACATGAAATGCAGCTTTGCCTCTTGCTAACTTTATGCATTTAGACAAGGCACTTAATTCCTTAAGTTTCAGTTTTCTAATATGTACAATGGGGGATAATTATAGCTAATTCATGGGATTTAGGGTTGAATTCAATAACTGAATGTAAACTACTTAGTCCAATGCCTTGCCCATAGTAAATGGGAGCACTTATTGTTGTTGTTGTTGTTGTTGTTCCTTTTTTTGTTTAGGACGGGAGGATTGCCCAGTATGGGAACGTGCGAGGTCCTGGAAAAGATTAAGAATGGACTTGCAGAGCCCACTCTGAACTAAGCAGAGCCTGGGCAGGAGGGGAAGGGATGTGACAGGAACGAGTGACAGAGGGAATTGCCCTCTCCCTCCCCACCCCAAGAGAATTGTGCATATTTGTTGGGTGACTGCTTTGCTTTCTTCTGACCAGACTTTCCTGCTCAGCTCTGAAGTTGAAAACTGGGAGCAATTACAAGGCAGGGAGAGGGGCGGGGTAGATGGTGAAACTGGAGTCCTGTGGGCTCTGGGGCTCGGTCCCAATCTATTTTGGGATGGAATGGGGGTGCATCAGTGAACTGGGAGTCGGGGGCAGAAGCAAGGGATACCCCAGTCACAACATTCTGCAGTGGTTTCCCATGTAGCAAGACAGCAGCACCACAAGGGAGCTTCTCAAACTTTAACGTGCACAGGAATCTCCAGGGGATCTTGTTGAAATGCATTCTGACGCCTCAGGAGGGCTGGTGACCTGGTTCTGCATTTCTAACGAGGTCCGAGTGAGGCCCATGCGCTGGTCCATCGACCGCTCGTATTTCCTGCCTTAGCTTACCTGGCACATGGTTCTAAATAAGCCACCTTTCACCACCTTACCATCTCTCCTCGTTACATCATTTTTTTAACAAGTTAATTTTGTTGATACATATTAATAAAACATACAATTCATCCAAAGTGTACAAGCAATGGTATTTGGTATTACCACATAGTTGTGTGTTCATCACGTCAATCATTATTAGAGCATTTTCGTTACTTCAATAATAATAAACAAAAAACAGACAAAGAAAATTCCTTACCTCTCAATCTCTCTCTGTTTCCCCAGCTGTACATAGCTGCTATTTCTGGCTATTCTTTCACAATTATTTATTTGTTTATTAAGCAGTTTTATTGAGATATAGTCACATACCATATGAACTATCCTAAGTGTATAATCAATGGCATTTAGTATAAACACAATGTTGTTCATTAATCATCTCAAAAATTTTAGAACCATTTCATGACTCCAAAAAGAAAGACTCCACACCCCTTAGCATTCCTTCCCAAGCCCTACATAACCACTAATCTAATTTCATTTTCATAAATTGATTTTTATTTTCATTTTATATACATGGAATCATACAATGTATAGTACTGTGTCTGGTCTCCTTCACTTAGAATAATGTTTTATTTTTTTGCTCTGAATCGATATTTTGTAGTATTAACATACATTTGTTCAACTTCAAAGAAAAACAGTCTTATATATGCAATTTTACCTGTATTCATATTTCACATAATATATTTAGTTCATAATAGCTCAATCATACAGTATTTGTTCTTTTGTGCCTGGCTTGCTTCACCATCCATGTTGTCATATGTTTGACAACTTCATTTCTTCTTACCACTGCATAATATTCCATCATGTGTATATGCCACAATTTGTTTATCCATTCATCAGTTGATGGACACCTGGATTGTTTCCAACTTTTGGCTATTGTGAATAACGCTGCTATGAACCTTGGTGTGCAGATATCTATTCGTGTCACTGCTCTCATTTTTTCTGGGTATATACCTAGCAATGGTTTTTCTGGGTTTCCCATGGCAAGTTTATATTCAACTTCCTTAGGAACTACCAAATAGTCCTCCACAGTGGCTGTACCATTCTACATTCCCACCAACAGTGAATAAGTGTTTCTATCTCTCCGCATCTTCTCCAAAATTTACAGTTTTCTGACTTTAATAGCGGCCAGTCTAATAGGTGTGAAATGATATCTCATTGTAGTTTTTATTTCATTTCCCTAATCTCTAGTGATGTTGAACATTTTTTCATGTGGTTCTCCACTGTTTATATTTATTCTTTGGACAATTGTCTTTTGAAGTCTTTTGCCCATTTTTTAATTGGATAGTTTGTCTTTTTATTGTTGAGTTGTAGGATCTCCTTATGTATCATGGATATTAAACCCTTATCAGATATGTGGTTGCCAAATATTTTCTCCCATTGAGTTGGTTGACTTTTCACCCTTTTGACAAAGTCCTTTGAGGTACAAGAGTGATGAATTTTGAGGAGGGCCCATATTTTATCTATTTTTTCTTCTGTTGCTTGTGTCTTGGGTGTAAGGTTTAAGAAACTACTGCCTAACACAATATCTTGAAGATGTTTTTCTACATCTTCTTCTAGAAGTTTTATGGTTGTTGTTTTTATATTTAGATCCTTGATCCATTTTGAGTTAAATTTTGTATAAGATGAGAGATAGGGGTCTTCTTTCTTTCTTTTCGATATGGCTATCCAGTTCTCCCAGCAACAACTGTTGAATAGGCCGGTCTGGCCCAGCTGGAGGGCTTAACAGCCTAGTCAAAAATCACTTGGCTGTAGATATGAGGGTCAATTTCTGAGTTCTCGATTCAGTTCCATTGGTCAATCTGTCTGTCCAATGTCCAACCATGCTGTTTTTATCACTGTAGCTAAGTAATATGCTTTAAAGTCAGGAAGTGAGAGTCCTCCAATTTCCTTCTTCTTTTAAAAGCCAATTTTGGCTTTTCTAGGCCCTTTACCCTTCCAAATAAATTTGATTATTGGGTTTTTAATTTCTGCAAAAAAGGCTGTTGGGATTTTCATTGGGATTGCATGGGATCTGTAAATTAGCTTGGGTAGAACTGACATCTTAATGAGATTTAAGCTTCCATACCATGAACACAGAATAACCTTCATTTATTTAAGACTTCTTTGGTTTCTTTTAGCAATATTTTGTAGTGTTCTGAATACAGATCCTTTTTGTCCTTGGTTAAGTTTATTCCTAAATATTTGATTGTTTTTGTCACTATTAAAAATGGAATTTTTTTTCTCATTTCCTCCTTAGGTTGTACATCATTAGTGTATAGAAATGCTATTGATTTTTTGTGTATTAATCTTGTATCCTGCCACTTTGCTGAACTCATCTATTAGTTCTGGTAGCTTTGTTGTAGATTTTTCAGGATTTTCTAAACATAGAATCACGTTATCAGCAAATAGAGAAAGTTTTACTTCTTACTTTCCTATTTCGGTGCCTTTAATTTCTTTGTCTAGCCTAACTGCTCTAGCTAGAACCTCTAGCACAATATTGAGTAACAGTGGTGACAGTGAGCATCCTTGTCTTGCTCCTGACCTCAGCAGGAAAGCTTTCAGTCCTTCACCACTGAGTACAATGCTAGCTGTAGGTTTTTCATATATGCGCTTTACCACATTGAGAGAGTTTCCTTGTATCTTTTGATGTTTTTATCAAGAAAGGGTGCTGTATTTTGTCAAATGTCTCCTCTGCATCAATCAAGAGGCTCATGTGATTCTTCTTCTTCAGTTTATCAATGTGGTTTATGACACTAACTGATGCACTATACCGCTTCTCTAAGAGCAAGTATGAGGTAGTTCTATGAACCACTGATTCTGAGAGCTCTTCAGTGCTGATGGGGACCAGGTGCTAAAAGACTCATTTGGTGTTGTCCCAACTGACATCCTCTATTGGCCTCATGGAAACTTGAGGCTGGCTGTGAGGACTTTCATCAAGTGTACTATTGTTTGGAGAACCCTTGTTTAAAGGATATAAATTGTATCCCCTTTCTAAATGACATGATTAATAGTATCAGTGTCCGTTTAGCCACTACAAACTTAGTGACATAGATTGAATAATAATTTACCTCAGTTTTGACAGGCTCCTAAACTTAATCTACATTCTTGTGGGTGTGAACCCATTGTAAAGAGGATATGCGATAAATATTATTTTTGTTAAGGTTTGGCACAAGTGAATGAGGCCGGGTCTAAATCTGGCCTTGTACAGAGAACAAAATGGGAAGCCAGAGTCAGAGAACACCACGGACAAGAACCAGAAGCTGGAAGCCTGGAGGAACCCAGAAGAGAAAGGAGAAGACACTGTCATGTGATGGGAGGTGGAAAAGAACCCCAAGGATCGTCAGCACACCTGCACCAGGATGTTGCTGGACCAGGAAGAAGCAAGGCTTCTACCCTCTGAAAGAATGAGAAAATCAATGCCTGTTCTCTAAGCCAACCCTTTGGGTGTTACTTGTCACAGCAATGACACTCAGTCAATACTTAGGTAAAACTATAGACTACTAAAGCTGGTGTCCCAATCTCCTCTCTCTTAAGTCCTTCATTTGCCAGCAAGGGAATAGGGCCCAAAACGGGCATCTTGGCCAATCCTACCCAGGTGCTTACTTAAAGCCCAAGGGCCAGGACCCTGGCCCCTGAGTTCTTAATTTATTGTGCTTTCCACACCTTATAAAAAGGTCAGCAACAGGGTAGAGTAGCAAGCATCCGGCCTTCATATTCACAACAGCCAGGCTGTCAAACATCTGCATGGATTTTAGGATGCTAACTACTGACCCTCAGCCCCCCGTTAATGAAGCCTGTATTTAACATAGCATTTTGACAACTATATTAAGTTACATCAGTTGGTAGCAATTCTTTTCAAGAGCAGAGAACAATGTGCTGGGCACCAGAAATAAACAAATGAACAATAATCTTACAGCCTGGACCTTCATGGAGATTATCTTTAGTGTGAGCAGACAAAAGCACGGAATTTCCATTACATTAAGCAGCAAGAGAAATGATTGTGCAGCTTGGACGAATTGAAGGCAAAATGACTAGTATATGGCAAGAAAAAAGCACTAGTTCCCTTTCCCCTTCCAACAATGAATTCAAACCCATTTATTGTGTTCCAGAGGCATCTCGAGGGCAGAAGCATTCTTGTTAATTTTCCTGGAACACAGAGAATTGACAGTAGCCAGCCTGACTTTACCAGGCACAGGTCATGCCAGCCTCACTTCCCTTTCCCTTTCAAGAACAGTGTATTTGTATTCCAGGGAGCTTTGCACCAGGTAAGGTCATGCTTTCTAACCATCACCATAAGTGAAATACGCTAGTACCAATCTAGGCAAAATATCTCTTGTGGTAAAAGACAGGCTCATTTTTTTTCCCATAGCATTAAGACAATCTTCTACATATGGTTAATTTTTTGAGATGTTATAATATGAAATGCAAACATAATAATTTAGTGTATAAAAGAGTATGCCATTATATTATCAGATAATGTTACTACAGGTATGAGTGGCTATAGAGTCATGCTCCTTCTGAGTTTTAAGAGTAAAATTCAACTGCTTATCCATTCCCACACATTACCAGTCAAAATGATAAGGTACTATAACATTGTTTAGATTTTGACATACACACAATGCAGACCTCATTTTATGTTTGATAGATACTATCATAAGCAGACAGAAAACCACACATTTACAATAGGAAAATAATTCAGTCTGTGTTGACTACTTACATGACAACTACCCACGGCCTCACAAGAGCTTTAATGTGAACGAGGTCGGAGACAAGACATTCGCTCCCTGGGATGATCGAGACATGACTGGTAATGAGAATAGTAATTTATGAAACATTCACCCAATTCCATTCCCAAACAATAATCCCCCTGAAATTAGAGCAGGGAATAAAAAGTTTAGTCCTGGTTTTTGCTATAAATCACAACATACATTAATCTTATTTGAAATTTTATGGTTTTGATCTTATTTTTTAAAAGGTGCTAATAGAAGTTATAATCCCATTTTAAGATTAAGTATTTGAGTGTGCATTAAGGTTGAAATTTCTCAGCACCAAATTTTAATTATTGCATGTAATGGTTTGACAGTTTTATCTAATTATGAATTCCAAAAATATAAATTGAATCATGCTTGTAAACTGATCTGTTCATTTGGGCATGATTGGTTTATGATTAGGGTGTTAACTGGGCCACATCAGGAGGGTATTGAGCCCCACCCCTCGGGGGTGTGTGGTCTCAAGTGTAAAAAGCAAGGCAGCAGATTGGAGAAGCAGATTTTTGAGAAGCAGTTCTGATGTTGGAGTGAGCCGTTTGCCTGATAGTCTACAGCTGGCCTTGTGGAGAGACACAAAGCAGAGAGCCTCATGGTCTACAGCTGAACTTGTGGAGGAAACAGAAGCTAAGCTGGGACAGAAATGCAGCCCTGGCAGGAGAGGAACCCAAAGGCCTGAGCCCTTGCAGACGTCGGTAACTGTCTTGCTCCAACACGTGGACTTTGGTGAGAGAAGAAACTTATGCTTTGTGGCCTGGTAATTGTAAGCTTCTACCCCAAATAAATACCCTTTATAAACACCGACCACTTTTTGTTATATTTTGCAAAGACACCTTTTTGCACGAGTCAGAAAAACACAGATACTGCTTCAAAGACAGTATTTGTTTTGCTGCCTTGTTTTCTCCATCCCTGATCCTACCAGGACTCTAAGAAAGTACAGGAGTAGAACAGGCAATGCTGATTCGGTGACAAAAATCCCTCCAGGATGAGTAGCACTTTTCCTTTATGGAATAAACTGCAATTTTATTTTCTTTTGTTTCTGTTTTAATCAGGAAACAGGGTGAAAGAATATGTTAGAGTTACCCCTTCTGCCAGGTGATGAAAATCTTTAGATTTTAAATTTAGTCTTCTCAAAGCTGTCCAACAGGGAGAAAGCTGTCCAACAGGGAGAATAAACAAGGCCTGTGCCTCCCCCATTCTTTCTTCTGTTCACTGAGCATAATGTCAAAGTAAAAATAGACCCAAAGAAACTTCAACATGGTTTTTCCAGTCTTAAAGCTTAATAGGTGTCAAAAGTTTTACAAAAGTCACTAGACTCTGCATTTCGTTCTTAGTTCAATACAAACCAGGAACTCACAGACTACTACTTATACTCAATGGCCCATCTTCAAAAGCCACCTATTTAGAGTTCATTGCCTTGTTCATATAAGAAAGCCACTTTCACTATAGTATATACAGGATAGCAATCAGAGTGTCCAAAATTTATTCAGTCCACAAGTACAAACTCATGTATGCTATGAAAACATAGTTCACAATATTCTCACTAACACTGTTGACAATTAAGAAAGCCTCCGTTCTTTTGTAACTGAATTCTGAGAGAAAAATACCTTGAATTTAACTTAAAAATTCAGCCTTCAATATTGAATTTTCTAAGTTACATAATTTTTTTCCATAAAAGTAAATACAAAATAGTTTAAGGAAAATCATATATAGAGGAATCATATAAAGACCAGATTTCAATAGAAGGAAAAAACCCTATGTGCATGGGGTTGCTCACTACACCAATTTTTGTAAAGAATAACAATGGGGGAAAAATGAAATAACTGGTAATAGGGCTCTGAAATAGATTAGGAAATGTTCAATTGATAACTCTACAGCTATTAAATAAATTTAGTATGATATTTAGTCATGGAAAATACATGACAATGTTAAACCAAATACAGAAAGATCCTTGCTGCATTTAAATAGGCCACAGCTCTATTTGCCGAAACTATACAGGGACATGATTTTACTTGCTATCTGAGTATATTATGGTAATATTTTCCCTTTCTTTTAAGAAACAATACAATATAACATTTCTATACTGGCTATACATTTTCAAAAAGAATATGAAGAACGAGTAAAGAGTTCATTAATGCAAAAACCAATCTTTGTCAGTGGTAGTGTCTGCAGGAGACATGCAGCTGACCGTGGTGTGGGAATGGAGTTCTCTGACCACGGGCCCAAATCTCTTGTGAGGACCTAGGGAATGGTACAAGTGCCCTGCAGTATGAGCTGTAGTTTAAATCCTTCCAATCGCTTTTATCAACTAGGCCCTAATTTGTCTTTTTTGACAGTCTATATAATGCATATATTTTTAGGTTCCAGAACAAAATTTCAACTTAAAGATTATATTTCTGCCTACAGGAAAATTCAAATGCACAAATACCTCCTCATGATAAAGGAGTTCTCAGCCAAGTTTTATTTTGAATTGACAAAATGATGTTAGCCCTGTGAAATATGTGATCGTCTATAATTACAGAGCAGGTAGCGTCTTCCAGAAATAATACTAGACTGAGTATCATGTGCAAAATGATTAATTTTCCATTGAAAATGTGGATATGTCCATCTGTGGTGAGATTTACCATTAAATACCTGGGGCAACTAGACCTTTTATAACTGCAATAAAACAGGTTTACAAAGTCTTCCTGCTGGCTTCAAAAGAATAGGGGTGGGATATTTTTCATTGTATTTATAACAGTTACAACTTCCTAGGCTGTTTTAGCTCCCTAAAGGCAATGTTCAATATGGAGACTAAATCATATGGAGCAATCAATATCTTGAAACTCCTTGCTAATACACTTTTAAATGAGAAATTATTTCTATCATAAAATTCTGTTTATCAAATATTTTAATGAACAGCATTTAGAAGGGCTACAATAGAGAAACTTATTAGTATCCTGCTGAACTCTTTCAGTTTTGCAAGAGATTTTAAGAATTTTTTTAACCTTTGTCTGGCAATGTGCAAAAGGATTTTCTGATCCACAAATGTCTGTCCAGGTGCTCCAACCTCTGCAGCTCTGCCAAATTTAGCTTCCCCTAAACCTCAGGAAACATGGGCCAATGCCATGAATGGGAACATGTGATGGCCAGAGGCCAGCGAGATGAGGGCCCCAGGCTTCCCAGCATTCCCTGTGGCTTCCAAGTCACCCCGACAAGAAGCAGGACTCCCCTCCTCCCCCCACAGCTCTCCCAACCACCCCCACCTGCCAGGCCTCCCTTCCCTTCCAAGGTGTTTTCAGGTAGAGCTGTAGCTGCCACTTTGCCAGAAGTAATATTTATGATTTTTTTCTAACAGGTGATAAGCAGATCATTAACACAAAGGATGCAGAAAACCCTTCTACATTTGAAAAGCAATGGGGGGAAAGGCAATAAGTAACTGATAGATTTGGCCACAAAAATGTACAAACTTTCATACATTTCTCCCAAATACCTCTAAACATACATAAAATAATTAAATGGCAAACAGCAATGTTGGTGAAAAAAGTGCAGTTCTTTGTTTGAATGAATGCAATAAAAAACAAGAATAAAAACACTCAGACCTCAGTATATAAAGCAAAGGAGGCAAACAAAAAGAGCAACAGAGGAAGGAAACGGCAACCAAAGCCACAAATGCATTCAGCCTTACAAGTAACAGAATAATTACAAAGGAAAGCTCCTTGTTATAACCTATATAACACTGATTAAATAATAATTGTTTTTTCATGTAAATAGACATCTAGAGGGAGCATTCCACAAAGACTGTCTCATGAACTACGTTGCAAGGTAATATTGATGTCTATTGGTTTGGATCTTTTTCATCAAAACAGTAACATGCTCAAATCTACCCAGTCTTAAAAATAAACTTCCTCACTTAACTGCCTATTCCTCCAATGCTAATACCCCATTTTTCCTTCTACCCCTTAAGAGCAAAGTCCCTGGGACAAATGTTTTTCTTTTCCTGGAATGACTTCAACTCTCCCAATCCTTCTAATTAGGCTTCCATTCCCATCATTAATTGTCAGCAATGACCTCTGCTTGCTCAGCCCCATCAACACTTCCTTT
>PVKH010032487.1:0-12157 GCA_004027955.1 Chaetophractus vellerosus | reverse complement strand
TGCCACCGACATGGCAAGAGCCACCATGGGCAGGGCAGGTCGCCCATGGATGGAGCGCAGCCAGCCACCCGCGAACTGAAAGCCGGCCGTGAATGGACACAGAGACCGCCCACAAGCGGGGAAAGCCGTGCCTGCGCAGTGACCACTCTCGGCGCGTCGCCGCAGCGGGGGGGAAGGGGAGATATGTAATAAAATAAATAAATCTTTAAAAAAAAAACAAAAAAACAGAGGACTACAAGTGTTGGAGAGGATGTGGAGGAACGGGGATTCTTAACCCCTGCTCGTGGGAATGTAGAATGGAGCAGCCATTGTGGAGGACAGTCTGGCGGTCCCTCAGAAAGCTAACTATATAACTGCCATATGATCTCGCAATCCCACTGCTGGGTATATATGCAGAAGAATTGAAAGCAGGGATATGAACATATATATGCACACCAGTGTTGATAGTAGCATTATTCACTATTGCCAAAAGTTGGAAACAACCCAAATGTCCACCAACAGATGGATGGATAAGCAAATTCTGGTATATACATATAATGGAATATTACTCAGCTATAAGAATGGACGCAACATTAACACATTGGATAACATGGCTGAACCTTGAAGACTTTATGTTGAGTGAAGCAAGTCAGGCACTGAAGGATAAATATTACATGACCTCACTGATATGAATTATGCAAATTGAGCAGACTCACAGAGCTAGAGTCTGGAAGACAACTTTACAGGAGACAGAAAGGGAGTAGAAGGTTGTGAGCCAACGCCCTCATGGGCAAAATCTATGATAAAGTGCAGCTGTCCAGCGGATGGGCATGACAGTGGTGCAGTGATGTTGGTGGGTTGGGCAGTGCTGGTCTGTGACAGGGATAGGGTGGTGGGATGGGTTGCACTGTCCATGGAACTGGGGGGAGGGTTGGGAGAGGGAGGAGATGAACTCTGGGGATTTGCAGCTATGTGGTTGAAACTACAACATTGTGAATGTTCTTTTGGAAAATATGGCAGGGGAAGGTTACTGGTTTAGGGTGTTGGATGTGAGGGGCATGCAGGACAGGGCGCACCTGGGGCAGGCTTCTAGGGACAGTGTGACTGTTCATCTTGTCATAGTGCATTGTATTAGTGGGTGGAGACCCACACAATGAACGGGAAGGTATTAGACTCCCATCCTGGGGAGTCCTGCTATGTTCTCAAATAGAGGGGCAGGAGTCTCTCGAGAGCATAGGCAGGGCCTAACAGAGGAGGACAGGCCAGTATGTCAAGCCTTCAATGTTGTTGCAGGTAACTATGAATCTTGTTCTTCAAGGAGTGAAAGTTTGGTGGTTGCCATGGGTCCCAAGGGGAGGAGAAGGGAGGAATAGAATAGATGGATGGGGCATTTTTGAGGTGTTGGAATTGTTCTACATGATCTTGCAATTATGGATACAGGCCATGTTAAATTTCATCAAAATTTATAAAAGTGTATGATCCAAAATATAAATCATCACATAAATCATTGACCATTGTTAGTAGCAATGCTTCAATATTTGTACATCAAATGTAACAAAAGTACCATCGACATGCAAAAAGTTATTAATAGGGGAAAAGGGAAAAGGGAGAGGATTTGGGTATATGGGAATCCCCTATATTCTGTACATGACTTTACTATAACCTAAAAGTTCTTTGAAGATAAAATGAAAAAAAAAATAGACACCAGGGGAATCAATGGAAGAAAATATCATTGTACATACAAGACAACAGATCTTACAGTTATGAAAGACATAATGCCATTTTTTTTAATTTATATTTTTATTATTTCAAATTTTAAAATTTTTTGTATTTTATTTTTTAAACAATCATTATTTCATTTGCTTATTAATTTTATTTGGTTATTTTGTTGGATTCATTTTTTAAGAAGTTTTCGAATACAGAAGGGTTACAAGTGTGGCAGGGGAGGATCATTGGACCAAGTGTGCATGGGACACTGTCACAGTGGGTGGAGATCCACACAGTAACTGAAAGAATACCAAATTCCCATCCTTGGGAATTTTGTCACATTCACTAATGGGACAGCAAGAATCCAACAAACACAGGGGCAGTGACTAGTGAAGGAGGATGGACCATGACCAGCCCTTGACATTGATGACTGTACTTAAGAACCTTTTCTTTTGAAATTGAAACTTAGCTTAGTATTATAGCATGCCTAGGATTTATCTCCTGAAAGCCTCCTTGATGCTCAAATATGTCCTCTCTCGAAGCCAAATTCAGCATATAAATGCATTATCTTCCCCCCAGTGTGGGGCATGACTTCTGAGGATAAGCCTCCCTTACACCAAGGGATTACTACCAAGTACCAACTAGCAATGCAACTGGAAAAGACTTTGACCAAAAAGGGGAAAAGGTAAAGACATATGAGTTTATAAGGCTCACAGACCTCAAAGTGTGTTGGGAGGTCATTCCAGAGGTTACGCTTACGCACGTATTGCAGGATCTCATTGACTACCACAGTAAATATTGCCTCAAATAGCAGGGCTTCTAAGGGCTCTGGGGGCATCCAAATACTATCGGCAGGGCTGACAGTTCAGGAGTTTGGTGTCCTGCCAGTAGGCCCTACTTTGGAATTTATGCTGCCCACAGTGACAGAGTTGGACTCAGTTGTGGTTTCCCTATACATGGCTCTTCTTGCCCTTCTATTTGAACCTAGAGTTAGTACCACAGCTGATGGGTGAATGTCCAAGAGACTTAAATCTTTGGGCTTTCCATGTGCCAGTGGGCCCTGAATATCAACAGAGTTGTAGCACCTACTCTCCATTTCATTGGACTCACCCAGGACAACTGATGAGGAGATGATAATGGACAATGACCATCCCAAGGAATAGAGAGTCTGCAACTGCGAGCAAGATAGTCCCATCCATTTGCCTCATGGGATCTAAGCCCCCTCTCAATTAGAGGTGCAGTGGACATCACCATCCCAGAAACTTCAGCACTGGGGAATGAATGACTCAAGTAGACTTACTGTTGTTCTACTATAGACTTACTGTTATTCTAGCAATGGAAGAATTTATATCATCGCTGTGGAGGAAGTGGCCACCAGAGGTTCTGAGGGAAGGGAAAAGGAAAAATAGGTGTAATATGGTTGCATTTTTGGGACATTGAAACTGTCCTGAATGATGTTGCAATGGCAGACACAGGCCATTATATATCCTGCAGTAAGTTACAAAACTGTGTGGGAGAGAGTTTAAACTATAATGCAAACTATAATCCATACTTAGTGGCAATGCTCCAATATGTGTTCGTCAATTGCAACAAATGTACCACCCTAATGAAGGCTGTTGTTAATGTGGGAGGGGTAGGAAGTGGGGCATATGGGAATCCCCTACATTTTTTATATAACATTTATGTAATCTAAATATCTTTTAAAAATTTAAAGAAGTATGTTAAAAAAACAATAAAGGGTAATTTGAGGTTTATAGGAAAGAATGAAGAGAATTGGCCACTGTGGGCAATGCTATCTCACAGGTAAAATTAAATAACTCATAGACATAATGTATACTCACTAATATGTTAATATATGCACACACACATAGACACAGATACATGAGTTATGACTAAGCCATAAGAAGGTATTGGGGAACCTTCATAAAAAACAAAATATACTTTTGAACACAATTTGCCTCATTACAGAAAAGACCTTTTCCCCGATCCTATAAAGCCACTGCTGTTTAAATATATTTGGAATCAACAATCCAGCAGGTAGGATACGATTACAGCCAAAAGATGGAATAATTTAACTATAATTGGTGCTTCAACTAAGTATGGCTTCCTCGTCTCAAACTTCAATCTAAACTGAAAAGAACTTTTAGAGATACAAGGGAATAGATACAAGGTGCCTGCACCTATTATCTGAATGAGTACAGATACTGACTCCATGTAAGAGTAGAGAAATTGAGTCCATATTAGCTCTGGTTATGATGGAAGTGCAGAGAAGAAAAGGTGATAGTGGCAACACTGAATGACTAAAACTGTAGAATGATGAAAAAGCCCAGACCCATCAACCTTAACCTCCATAATACTTACAAAGCAAATGTCACTTGCATGTCTTGACTCAAGAGAAGAATAATTACTAGATCATGCAGTGAAATACAAGGAAACTGAAGGAGAAAAGAGTGCACAGACAGATGCCAAATTAAAAATCATTTATTTTGTTTCTACTTTGTGTTATGGTTCACAAGGTAAGAAATGAGCCTATATGTAGAAATGAATAGAAAGTATATTTGCAAATTCACAGTCTTATCTTGGTCAACATTTGTCTCCTCTTCCACTGTGGGAAGAATTATTATGGTTGATTAACCATTTGTTTAAAAAAAAGCAGCTCTATTAAACTGTGGTACTATTATTTGTAATAAATAATAGATTTGTCATTTTGAAATTCTGGATAATTGGATGATTCAAGTTTCCATTAGCAATATCCCATAATGCAGCTCTGTAACTGGAAATGCAATAACTATATAATCGAATAGATAACATTAAAAATTAGTGATTTATTGAGTACTGTAATATAAGACAAGACAATGAAGCTGCAATTTTAGATAAATGGATATCTTGTAAAATACTTTCATTTATAATTATAAACAAAAATAATACATCTATTCCAGTGTACTATTTTAATTAAATTATCATTTTTGCAATTGGTAGTAAATCAAACATGAAATTAATAGATAATATTCAATTTTTAAAAAAATCAATAAATTGTGAACATTTTCAGACCAAGCCAGTATGACCACATCATAGCTGCATCCTCCAGTGTGAAAGGTAGTTACAAAGAAAAGCATATGGAGGGCTGTGACCATTCATCCTTAGTGGCCAGTGATATGGATGAATCAGTATTCTGCATCATGAGAACAACTGGAAAATCCAATTAACCAAAGCTGCATATTAGGTTTCCCTCTTTTAACATTGATTAGGCAATCAAATGTCTTTAAATACAATGGCATCTCTTTGCAGTTCTGTGAGTTTTGAGATATATATACATATATTTGAATATGTGCGTATATATAAAAGGATAACAAGCTCAGTTCCTGCTCTTTGGTAGCATATAATCCAAGGGTCAATTTTTATTTTTAACTGTGGCCACAGAATCACTATCAGAACAAAAGAAAAAGAAAAACAGAGAGAGAAGGTATGTCTTTTCTTATGTCACCATCCAATCTCAAAATTAGATCCCACATAATTTTTCTCATCAAACACTTAATGACTGATCAATAAATCTTTGAAGTGACAGACTCTAAGATTTTGTTATGATTATGTAACAAATATACATGCATGGCAAACCTCTTGATTTCCCTAATATATCAAGGCTATAACATCAGAAAAATTAAAAAAAAACACAAGAAAATAATATTTAAAAAAATATTGTCTCTGGAAAAAAAAACAAGAATTAGCTAAATTTTATATACTGGTATGTCTTTATGGCTCTTGTTTGAGTCTCCATTTTTTTTTTTCAGCTCTTGTTCTCTCACCAACATAACCATGTTTTTCCTAAGCACCCTGCCTCTCTCCCTCCTCTCCCAGACTCCCTATTTTTTTCCCCATTTTGGAGCATATCAAAGCAACCTTCCAGCAGGTAATCAGTCAAGCATTCATTGAGCACCTATTATTTGTCCAGAACCATGAATTTTTAAAGTAACCATTAACACATTCATCCATAGGTTGAAGGCAGTGACTTTTAGGATATACTGCTAGCTCAGTGAGCAAATACATATTGATTGTGACAGCTTGGCTTACTGTCTTAACTCTTACTGTTAGTGCAAATTAGTTATATATATATATAAAATTGGCCACATTTATACTAGGTATAATTCTAAATGGTCAAGCTAAAAAAAATCTTTCAAAATATGGCACCTGATATTGATCAACATGACTTTAAAACTACGGGACAAATGGCAGGCACTATAAACCATCAAAACTAAATTCATTTCTAAAAGCTCTGTGCAATTTGCCCATTATTTTTTTTTAACCTTCTTTTTTTAGCATGAGTGTAGCTATCAGATACTTTTAGAAAGGGAATAATGAAAACAATTATGATACTATGGCAACTTCTTCAGTCAAGGGCATAGACTTATAACTTAAAGAGTTTTATTTATTTGGAATATCTTATTGATCTTTAAGGATCAGAGACTCTAGAAAATATAAGTTTAATGAGATATCCAAGAATAACTTGAAATTATAGAGCCAAATTTATTTTTTCAGAATTCTGGAGCCATCTGAGCTCATGGGATTATAGCATTGCAAAACACAGTGAGAGGGTATAAGTATGATAACCAGGTCTTCTTTCTTCCTGCTGTGTTTCACATAACAATAAAATTCCCTTAAAACCATAGGTTCTAAAACTCTCCTCTCTCTTAGGTTAGTCTAAGAACACTGATGAATCTGAGCTGGATGAAATAAGCAATTATTTCATTAAACCAAACTATTGAATATGTTTTTCTACCCACCCAGAGTAAACGTCTTTTAATATCATGTTCACAGTGTCAATTTAAAATGGGAAATATTTAAAACTGTATGTACCACATGATGTCAATTGTATATGAAAAAATACATATGCCAAGTAAAAAAGTAGACAGTTAATTGTTTAGTATTTATAGATAGATATGCAAATATGGGTGATTTAGAAATTATCTTTTTATACCAACATTTTCCAAACTGCCTTCAATCACCATGCATAATTTTCAGAACTGGAGAAATACATCTTATTTAAGGAAAAAAAACGTGTTTTTTTTTTCTGGAATAATGTGTTTTGATTAACTAGAAAGATTTCAGTGAACTAAGAACATTTAGGCATAGTCATGAATCTTTCAAGTAGATATCACCCTGTAGATATGAAGGGAAATATTACTCTGAAAATCTCACAGTTAAGACATTTGTGGGACAACATAATTAAGAGACACCTAATGATGCCCATCCATCTTGAGTACCTGTAAATACACCAGAGGGACAAATAAAGCAGCATTAGAAGGTGACCCATTTAAAGGCAACCCCAGTTAATTCAACAAAGCTTTGAACTTGATCCATATAATTAAGAACTTATTAAATAAACTTCACAGCATGCTACCCTCTCAATTTGCTTTTCAGGTCCACTAGCCTCTGGTGTTCATCCATCTACCCAGAACTAACTTCAGCTTCTCCTTTTCTCTCATTCTAACATACCTCAAATTTGATTATTTCACAAGCCATCAATTCCACCTCAGTCAAACTCCATTTTAAGATACACTTAAATTCTGATAGTTCCCAAAATCTGCATGCATCTTACAAACAAGGGTATAATTGATATAAAGTGCATTTTCTCTCCTTATAGCTTTGGCTACCTCAATGTTATGTATTACAGTTAACAACATCTTGGTTTCAATAAAATGCAGCATGCATGTATGCATATATTTATGTATGTTCATAAATATATATACTATATACTTAGAACTAATGAGTTTTAGTGATAATATTTTCTAGCAATTATTTCGCATATTTCTTCTCCACCAATTTATTCAATAACCAATAACCAATGTTTTCTTATTTATGGATAACTGTTGAAACTTACTGGGCATCTTACCAACACTGTCACATTTTTCTCCTTAATAAATTGAAAGTTTGTGTTTCTTATAGCAAATCTATATATAAGACCCTTCGGTGAAGAGGGAAGTGACAACATGGGAGAAAAGGGAGTTTATATATGTATTTCTCTAGTAATCACTGTTAAATTTCTATCATCTGGAAGAAAGATTTCAGGAACATTAAATTACATGTAGCTTTTATTGATCTTTCTTAGCTTTTATTGCTTTGAATAGGGAGCAGTTTGGGGCTAATCAGTACCTTCAGGGACTGATATAAGAAATCTATGCTTTAATAGGCCCATAGGCTTCAGTGTCTTTAGAAATGGCCTTAACAGATCATACACAGTTTTAAAACTGCATAAAATAATGATGTTTCATTGCCTCTACTTTTAAATTTTTACCTTAATTCTGTGAATTTACTGAATTAGCCAGACGCATGCCTTGGCAAATAGGAATTGAACAACAAGTTTAAGGAACATATATGCCTTAGAGCCTAAATTCCAGTGATAACATGCTAAAATATCAAAATGCTCAGGTTTCAAAAAAATTACAAAACATACAAAGAAACAAGAAGTGACGGCCCAGGCAAAGACGATTCAAGCATTAGAATCCATCAATGAATAGGAGTCACAAACTGGGACATTTGAGACAAAGACTTTTAAAAAATAGAACTAAATATGTTCAAAGAGCTATTTAGGAAATCAGGAAAATGGCAGACGATCTCAAAGAGAATATCAATAGATGGATAGAAATTATAGAAAGGAACCAAAGAAAGCTGAAGACCACACTAATATAAATTAAAACATTCCTAGAGTTGTTCAAGAGTAGATTGTGAGTCAGGCTAGCTTAGGAAGGGGGAAGATGAGTCTGAGACCTGGCAGAAAAACATGGCCATGAAACATGGCTTTGGAACCCCTCTAGGAAACCCCCTGAGGGATGGAATACCAAGGAGGCTGCCGGATGGACCCCATGAGGACTCTTTTTGGAATGAGATCTTATTCGGGGTCAAGGAAAGAGCCCTGGATATCTTCAAGGGGCCTCATCATTGGGTTCCATGGGGAACTGACAGGTAATTAGAATAGCAAACAGCTAGGGCCCTTCCCCCAAACATTAGCAAGAGGAGGGATAATTAATTGCTTAAAAGGTAAACACACAAGCCAAATCTCTCTCTGCCTAGAGGAGCCCGCATCAAATCTCCATATTTCCATCCTTCTCTCCCATTTCTCAGCAAGCTATGTTATTTTCCCCCATTTCCCAATAAGTTCTTTTTACTAGCCTAACTAAACTGGAATGTTTTTAAATTCTTCAATGCAACATAGCCAAGAACCTAGAGGAATCCAACACTTCCCCGGCTTCATTTGTTGAGTCAGCCAGGAGTTCTAGAGGCAGGTAGCCCTCCCTGACACTCGGCAAGGACTGATGAGTCTAAACTTTTAATTATAGCCTGTCTGTACCCTCTTTTGGTTCTGCTATTTTAAAGAGGCTCCTGGATAGGCTCCTACAGGACCTAAACTTGGTCTGTCCAGAATTCTGGCTCCCTTTTTGGAGGTGGTAAGGTCAAACACCCACACCATGTAGATCCAAGGAAGTTCTGGTGGTAGGTGAAACCGTCCTTGAGACCTGACTGGGCATGTGATCTAGGTTGAGCAGGAATCTGCTGAGGGTCTACTAGGCCCTCTCAGTGTGTTCAGAACGGCTATCACCCATTGTATCATATCCTTAGACCACTAGTAAATTCCTTTTAATTAGAAGTAACTTTAATCTTCCAACTACTGCCGTCCTCATTTTGGGCCTGTGAGATGCTTTTGAATGCCTTAGAAACTGAAAATGCATTTGTCAGTGAGGCATGAGTCCCACCCTTGGTAGTGCCCTGAGGTTTTGCTCCTTCTCAGGCCTGAGATGGCACTAAGATTGTCTCAGGAGGTCCCTGAGGCTGTTTGCTGGCAAGTGACAGAACAATTAGTCTCTAGTTTTTTTTTAATGGGCTTTTAATGTCAGATTTAACTGTGGACTCAGACCTTGGGAGTCACCATGATGTGAGCTCTCTCACAGCCATCTATAAAGTGGGCAAAAGAAAGGTCCCTAGCCAATCCCTTTCCTAGAGTCAGCCCAGCTTGGGTGTTCGTCTGGGAGTTGGACCCAAATGCTCCCAAACGTCTAAGGCTCTGGGGATGCACAGACACATAAGGCTCCTGATCTCTAGAATGTGGGGACACAAGCAGGTCTCCCTGATTTCCAGGACACTGGCTCGGTGAGTAATCCATTCAATTAGGTCTAGCAGTAGGACTCCATCCAGACTGACAAATGTGTTTTATCCTCCCCTAGGATAATGGGCAGCTCTTCCAGCATTCCAGCAGCAGGCTCCCTATTGGGGTGCCTTCTCAGAAATTGGGACATCCTGCCTACTGATGGTCTAAATAGCTGAGAGTGGGCTCTGTATGGGACCCTGAATTCCAGTTAAACCTGTGTAAGAGAGGAGAGGACAAACAGATCTGAGGGCCAGAGACCACGTGGCTATGTCTCCTTAAGGGATAAGGACATGTACTACCAAACCAGTCTATTTTAAATAAGCTCAGGGAAGTTACTCAGAGGCAGAACCTAGAAACCAAGCCTTATTTCAAAAACAAACAAACAAACAAACAAACTTGTAGAGGCAATAAAAATACCCTCTTGGTAGATCCTAACTTTAGAGAAGGACAGATCCTCCTAAGAAGCCCAGTCTGCCTCGGATATCTGCAGAAAGCTACAGAACTTTCCATGGGCCCCCAAACTTCTATAACCTCCCTTTTAGAAACAGCCTTCTCATGGTCTCAGTTTTCAACAATTGAGACCATGCCACCAAGATGGAGAAGGTAAGACGGGGTGGTGCAGGGCCTGGACAGGCTCACCTTTTAACTGCCATCATTAAGGCACTGGTCACATCAGGGTTAGCTGAATCCAGGCTCCATGACAGCAGGAACCTGGCCCCAAGCTGCCTCACCAGGTGGACTGCTGGGGCATTGCCCCAGGGGAGGACGGAAGGGGCCTGAAGCCATGCATGAACCTTCAGCCAAAGTAGCCCCAGGTGACCCTTGATGTGGCAGGTAAGATGGTTGATTTCTTAATTAACATGGGAGCTAATTACTTGGTTTTAGTCTGCACTCCAGACATCTCTAACCTTGGCTGTTCCTAATGAGGGGAGTGAATGGGGAATTAAGATCTAGACCATTTTACTAAACATCTCTCCTGTAGAATAAGGAACCTCCTTATGTGGCATCAATTAAGATTAAAAAGGTTCCTGACTATTCCTAGCTCCCTGCTTATTCCCTTGTAACACTCCAATCATTCCAACCAAAACAAAAAAAGTCCTCACAGGGCCTTACCCCAATGGGATACAGCTCCCAGAGCAGCCCCAATTCATGTCTTGTCAAGGGCTGGGCTTCTAAAAAGTATAATTAGTTCAACTGAGGGAAAAGCAGAAAAACTTAGCAAAGTTGTTACTAATGAAATTGTTTTAGTTGCTTAGTTAATAAACAGAAGTACCCAAATTGTTTTTTAGTGGAAACTTACTAGAAACTGTAACTAAGAGTTTAGGTCCTTATACAGATGACTTTATATTATAAAACATCAGAAGGATAATATCTGAAATTGCTATAACTGGATGGATTTAGTCTAGAACCTACTATTGTGATGATAATTCTAAACCAAGTTTACCTTTGTTTATTGTTACTCCAAGTCTAGCCACACCCTTGCTCTAGCTCACTAGCTTCACCTCCCCATTAGACTTTGGCTATTGTGATGGTAATTTTAAACCAGGGGTTCTTAACCTTTTTTGTTCCATGGACCCCTTTCCCCATCAGGTGAAAATCATGGACCCCTTCTCAGAATGTTGCAGCAAGTAGTTTTATGACACTCAACATCAGAGGTTAGAGAAAATAAAGATAATAAGTTGATTTTTTTCAATTCAAGCTCACAGACCCCCTGAAATCTTTCCATGGACCCGGACCCCTGGTTAAGAACCCCTGTTCTAAACTAAGTTTATGTTACCCCAGGTCTAGCTCCACCCACTGCCTTTGCTTATGGTTATTTCATGACAACTTCTATCCCCTACGGCTCAGGGAAAGCAAACTTGAGACACACCTGTCCCCTGTCCTCCCACTGGTGCAAATAACACTGCTTTCTCTCTCATGACTCCAAGTGTAGACTAAATTGCTGTCTGGTAGAATTCTCGATGCTTGGGGTTGAACATCCACTCTTCCAGTCCAGGGGCCATGGGAATCCTGCTATCTCTGAGTACTGGGGAGTGGGGGAGGCCTCCCTCCTCGAGTGATGAGGTTCCTAAAAGATGCAATTCATAGAGAAACCAGTTTCCCTGAGGTTTCAAGGACCTCAGTGGGTACATACAAGGTCTGCCAAAGTCAAAATGGGAAATAAGCAAAGTTCTGAAGTAAAGGAAAATTGTATTTTAAAGCATTGGGAGGGGACTGGCTGTAGCCCAGTGGATAGGGTGCCGGTTCGCCATGTGGGAGGCCCCGGGTTCGGTTCCCGGGGTCCTCTCCGGGCGGGCAAACCACCTTGAGAAGGGCAAGCTGCCATGGGCAGGG
>PVKH010032486.1:0-12160 GCA_004027955.1 Chaetophractus vellerosus | reverse complement strand
AATTTGCCCTAAGTCACACCACTAGAAAGTGATAAATCTAGGATTCAATCCCAGTGGTCTGACTTCAGAACACATACTCTCAACTGCTATGCTTACTAATGCTTTTGAACACAACAATTCTAGTTCTAGTGACTGAGTCTGAGAAAATAGACAGACACATGCACAAACTAATGTACATGAATCTTAATGGAAATTTCCCTAATAACTTAAAAATCAGATACATCTCTTATGTCTTATAGCTGGAGAGTGAATAAATAAATAATGGCATATTAATATGCTAGAACCTGAAGCCTTTAAACATGTATTTTAGAGGAATGTTCACATATGAAAAATGCACTAATATGGAAATGCAAATGAAAGTAAGAACCAAATAGCATTTCCACCCACCAGACTGGCAAAAATGAAAAGGAGCCATAACATTTAGTGTTGGCAAGGATACAGGGAACATGTACTCTCCTATACTACTGATGGGAGTGTGAATTGTTACAACCTCTTTGCAAGGAAATTTGAGAAAATTTTCCAGAATGTTTAAAAATTAGAAACCTAGCAGCCCTTTCATCAGCAATCCTATTTACGAGAATCTTATGTTATGGAAAGTAAAGCATGTAAGGCCAAATTTTGGAAACAATTAAATATCCATCAATAGGGCAATGGCTGACTAATTATGGTATACCCATGTTATATCATAGCAATGTAACTCTTTGAAATAATGAATTAACTCTTGATTTATTGACCTGGAGGAAAGTTTACCATACAATGTGTGAAAAAAGTAAATTTCTTATTAATGTGTAGACAAGATCCAATTTTTGTAAAAACAAACAAGAACCACTATATATGTTCATAAATGTTTGTATATATGGTTACCTCTGAGGTGGGTAGCATAAGGTGGGCATGTGCGAAGGTCATTAACTTTATCTTTACACATCTTTGGGTTTTTTTTCCATTGGTTATAGCAGCATATAATATTTAGAAATTTAAAGTTTTAGTTAATGAAAAAGGAATATCAAATGACATGAAAAATATCTCTGATCAATTTTCAAGTGAAAAGAAAACAATACACATTCATATATAATTCCCATTTACAAAAGCAATCCAAAATGACATATATTTGCATGTATGTGTGTTTACAGAGAGAGAGAGGGGGGAAAAAAAAACTAGAAAGATTATAAAGTGATTATTTCTGAGTGATGGGATTTTTGTCTTCTTTGATCTCTTTTCCTGAATTTTGAACAATTAACATATATTAATTTTATAAGGAAAAAAGTTGTTAGAAATAAAATCTCTAAAATTTAAGAAGCCAAAATGAGGAACTACTAGTTTGTAAGAAAAGATGAAGAGTTAGAATTTAATTTGAAGTGAAACTTTTTTTTTTAAGTTGGTGTTTGGTGAAATGGAATCAAAGCAAAAATTAAATGACCTGAAGGATGGTACATCTGGAGCAGTTTAAGCGCCTGAAATGCTTCCTCTGTCAGAGGGCAACATCTCCGGTTTTGTTAGCTCGCGATCTTTTTAACCTAGAAAGATTAGAGGAAGAGATGCAATTTTGAGATTTCTTTCGTTTCATAGCGGCTATAATTTGTATCTAAAAGTCTGGTTTATTCCAAAGAATCCTAATACGTAAAGAAGGAAGATAAAGAATTTGGAAGAAAAGTTTAGCAAGATCGGAAGACTTGTAGGTACACGACACCGAGTGTCAAGTCTGACGCAACGCCGTTGAGTGCTGCGGAAACCTGACGCAGGCCGTCGCGGTGACGGTGAACCTGCCGGGAAAGTCGTGGAACACACCCACTGAGAAGATCAGGGACTGAAGTACGCGTGTGAAGATCCACACTTAGCTCTTCCAGCCGAAGGCAGATGGTGTTTATGCCATTAGTCACTTGCCATTTGCAGAATTTTGTGAGGTACACGGAACGGAAACATTCATCAAGCTACCATGGTATTCAGAGGGAATATGATTCAGGAAAAATAAATCCTTCACATTTCTTCCTCGTGGAGATAATATCAAAACCTAAGCTTCAGTTATAGAGGACCTCGGATCTGGTGTCGTTTCAGGATGAAGATAGTACATGGAGAAAAGGAAGTAGGGTAATTACCATACAATAAGGGAAAGAAATTTAATGACAGTTAAAATCCTAGGCATTTTTGTCATTTAAAACTGTGGTTGAATCATAGAGTCCCTCATTGATCAGCCTATATAATAAAACTGAAGCTGTGAAACCAAAGACCAGAATTCTTTCTTTTTCAGGGTACCCCATTCAGGAAGAAGACTACACTGTGAAATGAAGGAGAGATAGCCATTTATTTTTTCTGTCCTCAATGTCAGTTGTACAATTTTGAATGTCATTGTTTTGGGGGATGCCAATGGTACCTCACTGGTCCAACATCACCAGGGGGTGAAGAGTGGAGGGCATGGACCATATTGTGTGATTTATTGTGGATGTTTAGTGGCAGTATTTCCTGGAAGGCTGAGTGAATGGGGAAATGGAATGCTTTTTCCTTTTATGCATCTTTTTGTCTGATATTTTTAATTGTTAACTCAAGGTTGAAATAGGCCAAAGTAAAAACCTGAAAATAAAGACTGCAAGTAAAAACTCTATTTGGCCTATGCCAAATAGACTAGAAAAGCCAAACTTCTGGCTTTTCAACATCAATTATAGCAGGTGCTATAGGAGATTTTTCTAATTAGGCACTTCTGGAGAAATTCATGACACATAATCAAGATATAATTATAAACCTAGAAGCTGATTTTTAGGGAAAGCTTCCTTATTTATATTTTTTTCTTACCACCTGTTTCAGAGGATTAGCTGTAAATATTCCTTTACAAACTCACCTGTCCTCACCCACTCTCACCTAATTAGCCCATCCTCACTAATCCACTGATTTTTTATCTCTGGCCTCTCTATCCACTAGAGCCTTTTCCTCTGGCTGCTGTCACGTTCTAGTCTACAACATCCTTTAAGACCAGCCATCCAACCAAACAAGAAACCTTGCCTCAATCTCAACATCTTTTACCTCTTATCTTTAATTCTTCAGTTCACTAGAAGTATAGTCAACACTTCTTCCTCCATTGCTTCACCTCCTATGCTCTCAGTCATTTCCAAACTAGTTTTCACATTCACCTCTCTTATCTGCTTTTGGAGAAAAACTGCTTCTCAGGCATCTTACCATCCCAATAGCTTCTCATAGACCTGGTGTTGAGCCCAAACTCTCAATGCATGTGGCATGAAGTGAGTGATGAAAGTAAGAAGCCTGTAGAATATCACTAGGTCTGGGATTATATGACAGAACCAGTCTTGTGTTGTTGTGAGCCTTGGAGCAATACTTGTTCCTGAGCCCAACAGATCCCATAATATTTACCACTGCAACTACTCTTGCATCTTGAGATGTTCAACCTAGTCTTTGAGGAACAAACCATGAAGACAATGATTTTGTCTACATGGGAGCAATACAGTCACTTCCACAACCCTACAGCCCTACGGAGACTCCCTACCAATGGGTGTAGTGAGGTTTCTCCCCCATGTCCTCACAAACCCCTCTCCCTCTTCCCACCCCATACATTTCTAGCCAGAACTACAAACCCAGCTTTTTCCTGCCTGAGTCCAACCTCAAGAAGCTTCACTTTTCCTTCACCATGTTCTCCTGGGCTAGGAATCCTTAGACCAATCCTGGAAGGCCTTAATTTTGAAGTGATTAAAAAAGAATGAGGGTTAATCTTAAATTTCTTTCTCTTAAGCATTGGAGCAAGTTGGAATCACTCATTTTGGTTTTAAAAAATGAAGAGGCTTCCTCCATAGAAACAGCACCATCACGCACTCAGATGGGCAATGTCTTTTTTGTAGGTCCCCAGAAGTGTATGATGAGCCCAAAAGGAAGCCACATTAACACACCCCACGGATTTATGCTGGTTAAAGACAAGTCAGTGATTACTCCCAAACCCATGCATAGCACCCGTGTCTCTAGAATCCACAGTAAAACTGACTTTTCCACTGAGGATTTTCTTTCTGCCACATTCCCACTTTTAAGAGCAGGCAGCCACAGCCGTGATCAGGATGGCATTCCTTTCCGCTAGTTTTTAATAATGCCTCTTGAATTAGTTTGTGAAAAGATTCTCCACTGAGATTTTTCTATCTTCTAAAGTATTTATTACTAGAAGATTCAACTTTCAGATTCTCTGAAGAAAATTCTTCCCTAGGAAAGGTAATAGGTTAAAGAAGATGTAGCTAAAATTAGTTTCTTCTTTGCAGTAGTGATTGCAGCAATGGCAATAGTCAGAAGCAATAACTTAACAAATGGCTTCAGAAATGAGCTCTTCACTGTGATTTGAAAGAGCTCTCCTTGAATGCTATTTTATAATTATCACCTGGTTCTTATGGGGGCACTTTAAGCTTGAGTGAGTGTCTCCCAGTTTCATTCCTCAGGTGAACCTTCTGGTTAACTATGTCCAATTTGATGTAGCTCACTGAATTCTCACCTTACAGTTTATTTGCTGATGACTATTTAATTATACCTGCCAGCCTTCAGAAATTTCACTGATTAAGAATTATAATGCTTTGTTTTATTAATCTGCCTAGATTCCTTTTCATCTAAGGAAATCAAAGTGTTTCTTGCTCACTTTCAATATACCTACAGGAACTTGGTAGTAGATGTTAGGAAAAAAGAGAAAATAGAGTTACAGTGATAGTAATTGACCTCCCCAAGGTCATTCTAATTCATCAGTAATTGGGATAGGAATTTGGAGATTTGGACTGTTTCATTTAGTTAAGATTAACTTTGACAACAAAACCTTCTAAATTAAACCATATTGTCTATCATCCTATAGGCTCAACCGGTCCTTGTTTCTGTGAGTGGGAAAAGCTGCGGTTGTACGAATGTGCCTGGATACACCCAGGCAATACTCCACCCCACAATTAGTGCTTCCTCACGTCTAAAATGCACAGGAGCATGAGACTGGTGCAAAGTTTGCCACAAGCTTCTAATTGAGATTCAAATTCTCTGTCCCAAACAATGGGAGCAACCAAGATTTACAGGCCCATCTGTGGCTAAGACATTTGGAATTTAGAATGTTATAATTTCTACTTTTCCTAAGAAAGTCTTTGATGCAAATGCAGCTGCATTCTTTGTTGAAATGGAATAAAAAGGATGGAAAGAGAGGGAACACGCTGATCTAGAGTCTAATAAATGTTACCACATTAATTAATGCTACCGATTTCTGTGTAATTAGTGATGGATTATTATTCCTTAATAAATAATTGATGAGAGTCTACAAAGCTGACTGTTTCTGGAGTAGGGAAATGGGGCATGGTGATAAGGGGGAGGAAGAAGAGGGATGATGATGCAAATGCATGCCTCCCAAGATTGGGCAGGTGAAAACTGTACCTGATAATGAGATAAATATTAGGATATGAGGAAATGGATAGAAGTAAATGCCTTCTCTAAAAACAGACAGCTAAGAGAAAACAAACTAAGTGCCATGGCCAGAACCTGTTTCTAATTATTTATAATGTGATACTCAGACATAATTGGGTCTACATATAAAATGTGATACCAATCTGATCATCTGTTAGTCTGAGGATAGTATGTTTTTGGGAAGACTTTATGCTGTTTTCAATGTGTTGGAGGATCTCCAAAATTGTACAGCTAAATTTAGGTTGTCCTTTAATTACCTCTTTACCATCACCACCACCATTACTGCCTCTGAATGATGACACTGTGCATTTTTCACTTAAGGGTAATGAACTACTCTCTTAATCTAGTACTATCCTTCAACTTTGTTCCAAGGAGGTTTTTAATAGACAATTTCCATTTTAATCAGAAGTGAATGGGACGATTGCCTTTAAAGTGGAATGGGTTTACCAGGAATTTTATCAACTTTGATCTTGATCCAATTTAACTTTCTGCCATAGCTTCCGGTAAAGTTCTTTCAGGCCTGCAGAGAGCAGAGCTCAGAGCTGAGTGTAGGCAGTTCCTGTGTACTTGCCTGTGCCAGCATATATGCTCCACCCAAAATGATGCTGTTTCATTTTATGAACCTCTCTTTAGGAGGGGTGGATGGAAGCCATTTGGGAGGGGATGAAACATATGTGTGGGCTGGACTGCAATACTAGGTGATGGTTCAGAGCTGGGAAGATTCTTCTGGAAGAGCCTAGAGCAAGTCCTCAACATGTTCCCAGTTTGAGACTCCTTTGGGCTAGCAAGGTACTGTTAAATGGGCAAGGCAGTCATGTGACTGTGTAGATGGGTCAGTCCTACCCAGCTCTGCAGCAGGACCAGGAGATGGGGGAAGTAGCTACGGTGGCATCAGCCACCAGGACCAATGGATTGGGCACCATCCAGAGTCCTCCAGTGCCCAGTTTGTGCAGACCACAGCATGGGCTTCGCTTTTATAGCTTCCAGATACTTCTGTGGCCTTTGCAGTGGAACAATTTAGGACAACTGTGGATCCTTCTGTTTCACTAATGCTCCCTGCTCTCTGACCAGGGATGCTCACTGTTTCCATCCTCTAGATCAGTCACCTTCTACAGCTGGACAGGAAATCTTCTTAGATATCCAAGGTTCCCCAAGTCCCTAGTCTCTTTCTTTTTCTCCTTGCCACCCTTCCTCCCTCCCTCCCTCCTTTCCTTCCTTCCTCTCTTTTTCTACTTCAACTTTATTAAGGCAATTAATATGCAATAAACCGCACAGATTTAAAATGTACAGGCATGCCCTTTTGTAATCTCTCCCTCTTTTTTAGCCCCCATCCCCAGACAACCACTGATCTGCTTTCTGTCACTGTAGATTACTTTGCATCTTCTAGAATTTTATGTAAATGGGCTCATGCAATATGTGCTCTTTTTTTGTCTGGGTTCTTTCATTCAGTATAATTATTTTGAGATTCATCATTGTTGGATGTATCAGCAATTCATTACTTTTTATTGCTGAGTGGTGTTCCATTATATGGACAGATCAGAATTTGGTAATCATTTACCTTTTGATGGACCATTCCTTTAAAAAATCACCAAAAAACCCTAAAGTGTGAGAGCTGCAGATCACTTGATCTCAGAAAATCATTGTACAGATTAGAAAACTGAAGCCAGAGTTTAAGAATTCCTTTGGAGATTATTTAAAATTCAGATTCATCCATTTCCTAGACGTTCAATTCTGATGATAGAGTGGACCCCAGGAGTGTATATTTTTAACAAGTACTTCTGGTGATTTTAATCCAGATGTGTGGCCTACTTTACTTAAGACACTGAATCAAACGATTTAAATCATTTGTCCAAGGTCACTGATGGTTAGGAGCAAAGGCCAGATATAACGTCACATTTTTAAAGTTTTAAGTGCAGGGTTCCTTCCATTACATCCGCCAGAACCAAAGAGCAGTGACATGTGGAAGCCTGAGCCTTGACTAGAAGCACGAATCATTTTGCCTTCTAAATCAACCGGAATGCCACAGCTCTAAGATTCTGAGCTATTCCCTCCCATTTCCAGAAGAGGGTGCTGATAACAAATCCTTCCTTTCAGGTATGTTTTCGTTTTGCCAAAAGAAACAATTTACCTCATACAAGTTAAAGTATTAAGAGTTTATTGAAAGAGAGACTGCTCGAGCAGGGAGATCTCAAACTGGGGAAGCTGGAGTAAGAGTCTCAATAGCCATTTGGTCACAGTCACTTATAAAGACAGTTAGAGAATTTTAAGTGGGAAGTTGAAACGACTGGTTGACATTTAAATTTCTTATCACAAAGGAGGGTCTTAGGCAATGGGGAACGGATGTATGTTGGTTAGCACAATAAACTTACCCATTTCTGATAGGCTATCTCTACTGGACTGAAACTGGCTTATGTAAGTATCTAAGTGTTGCTTAAACTGCAATTTTATAGGTTCTCTCACGTCCCTGTGATGAATTGTTTTGTCTTTTGGAAAGTCCCAGTCGTTTCTCAGAAAGGGGTGGTGCTCTAGAGAGCAGCCAATGCAGGTGGCCATTTTATTGCAGCAGTTTTCTTCCTCCCACCTACCCGCCCTCCCTCCCTTCCTTCCTCCTTTCTTTCTCTGTTCTACCTTCCTTTCTCTCTCTTTTTTGTTTTTGTTACCAAAGTTACCAATATGAAAGGTAATGAAGGGAGATAACCATTGTGTGGGGGATTATTTTACTTTATTAAAAAACCAAAGCCCCCCCTTGAGAAATTTCTTGACTTCAGTACATTTTAATACAACCTTGCCTATAGGTGTTCTCAGTTATTAGTTTTTGTCCCTAATTTTGTGAGTCGGCACTTTCTCTTGGTGACCTTCTCAAAATCATAGAGATACCCCAGGGCTGAGCAGAACATGTAGAAGCAAGAGTGATGAAAATTTAACCAGAGGTGAAGGAATTTTAACCTTTTGGAACAACAACAACAAAAGGTCATTCAAGTAATCTTCTCATTCCCTGCCTATTTTCCTTGGGTATATTAGGGAGGAAGCCACAAAGCCTAACTTGGTATATTTTCCCCTTTGGTATTTTAATTTCAGTGATCTTTGGGTTGCCTCCTTCAAACTCTGAAATTTTGAACTCAGTTGGAAAGGCCTGAACCCTGACTTGTTATGTGGAGTTGAGAATGTTGCTTCTATAATACAGAACTAGTGAAGGAGGGTTATCAAGATTGTGAAAAAATAAGCAATAACAGATCAGTTGAAACAAAAGGGGGACATGTGTTCAACTCAAGCCGTCAGATAAATTCATTTTGATAATTTGGGCACTTTCTTAATACTTAATTGGGTAGTTCAAAAATGCTTGCTACCTTTTACACCCTAGAATGAAAGCAGATTTTTGCCTCAGTCAACAAGATGAAATAAAACAAGGCTTTGAGAATGCGAAAGCTTTCTTGGGCAGAATTGTGAGAAGGCACACTGGGGTCCTAGGTCCCCCAAACTCACTTCTTCCTCTTTGGACCCCCTCCCTCCCCTCTTTTACCAGGTATGGTCATTCTTTTGCTCTCCATAGTGTGAGTTACACAGAGTCTGTACTTAAGTATCCTGTGCTGTTTACATGTGTATTTTAACATTCATTGTGGAATGAAGGGCTTTGTCTTTGAGTCACAAGGTGAACAATACGGGCTTGGTACAAATAGACCAAAATTCTGATCTGAGTTCACCAATGTATCACTTGTGGTCCTTTAGGCGAGTCACTTAACCTTTCCGAGTCTGTTTCCTCATCTGTAAAAAGGTAATGATGGTAATAATGTGCACATTTGTGAGTGACTGTAGGAATTAGAGATAATGTGATAAAGTGCCTGCTCCATAAATGGTAGTTAAAGGAATGTCAGACATGCAGGTGACAGAACTTTTTTTTCCCTTTTGACGAGAGGACTTTTCTAGTACAACTGAAATCCAGTCTCCAGGATGGAGAGTGCTGGCTGCCATCTCAATTAGGCTGGCTCTTTTTGTCATGCCTTATTACCGTACATCTACGTAATTTGTTGACACGTCCATTTTAATCGCGCAGCTTGAGGCTTTGGTGCATTTATGAGAGTCGTAAAGCTAACTGCTAGAGTGAATGTTGAATTGAGAAGGAACTCCAATGTGCTTGTGAGTTCAGTTATTTGAGCGGGACGATGTGTGTGGCAACATTTGAAACACAGTTATATCACACACACACACAACATGACAAATGATTTTCCACAAGCTTGACAAGGAAATTAATCTCGTTACTTTATAGTCACACTTCTGTGACAATAAGATTTTATTTTGCCAAAATGTATATCTGTGTTTATACATATGTACATGCTCCTTGATGGCCTATTTCTGTACCCAATCAAAAATAAATACAGTCAAAATTGTCTCTTTACAAAGCAGTTAGTTATTTCTTGTATGTGTTGTGACAGATGGATTCACTGTGATTTCTGTTCTTGGTTAATGAGAAGCTGTGATAGACATTAACAGAAGAGGCTTCAAATGGAAAGATCCCCCAGATTTTCTCACCGCCTCCCTCCAAGTTTGATGTGATGTTTTTGGTCTCATTATTATATTGTCTGCGGTGGAGGTGTATCATATGAAATGCTGGAATCTAAAAATGAGGAAGCAGCTGCAAAAAGAAATCCTGAATAATTGTCCTAATGCTTGGGGAAGGTTTAAAGAATTCCATTCTTGGCCCTATTGCCCATAATCGGTAATTAGAAACTCACTGATATGGTATTTGTTAAACACCTATGTTTTAAGTAAAGACTGTTGAAATTGCATCATGCCAGTGGGAAAACATACTGCAATGTTCACTCTAGAATAGATTTCAGTCTGAAAGTAAATAGTTTGACCGAAGCCAAATAGAATCAATGGTCTAGTTAGCCCCAGGAGACTGGAATCTCTAGACTTAGCAAGGAGGTACAGTTGCTTGAACACCCATGGATGCCCACCTCTTTGGAGTGATAATTTTTTGCAGGCTTTAAAGTGCAGAAGAATTCAGAAAACAGTCCTCCAGGTATTGAAAAACTATTTATCAATATTACAGCTAGAATCATTGCCATACCTGTCCTGAAGCTTTTGCTAAAGTCTCATTCCAATCAGTAGGCTCAGGGTTTAATCTGGCTAATCCCACCAGAGTCCTTTTTCTGCTATAGCTTTTCCTAAATCCAAGGAGAAGGGATAAATATTTAGATTCATAAGTATTTTCCAGCACACTGCAACAATATCAGAAATACTAGCAAAAAAGCAGCCAATTTCCCCCTCTCTTCAAAGGATAGATGAGAAATACCTGTAGTCTCTCAAGCTCAGGTAAAATTATCTACATGTATTTTTGCTGCATGGCCTGACTGTCAGGTGTATTAAGATGTTAGTTGATGTTGATAATCAATTATGATGCCATTTCCCATTTCCAAAAGCACTCAGCAAGGATAGATAGTGGTACAAAGCATAGGGTTTAGAAGACCAGTCTCCAACAAAACTCAGGTTAGAAGGTTGCCTTTGGCATTATCTACCAACCACTTTTTCCATTCCTGAAAACATTTGTGGAAATTAGTGGTGGTCTGAATTATGTCAGTGGCATGAGATAGAGACAAAGGGATGGATTCAAAAGGTAGTCTAGGGAGCAGATGTGACCCAAGCAGTTGGGCGCCTGCTTCTCACATAGGAGGTCCTGGGTTCGGTTCCCATGTGCCTCCTAAAAATAATTACAAACAACAAGCACACAAACAAAAAAGCAACTCAGGGAAGCTGAGGTGGCTCAGTGGTTGAGCACTGACTTCCCACTTAGGAGGTCCCAGGTTCAATCCCAGGCACCTCCTCAAAAAAAAAAAAAAGGGTAGTCTCAAGAGGATTTGGTTACAGTATTAATTTCCTAGTGCTGTCACAATTTACTACAAACTGGGTGGCTTAAAACAACAGAAAGTTATTCTCTTAGAGTTGTGGAGGCCAGATGTCCAAAATCAAGTGTTGGCAGGGCCACAATCCCTCCAAAGGCTCTAGGGGAGAATCCTTCTTTGCCACTTCCAGTTTCTGATAGCTCCAGGTGTACCTTGGCTTGTGGCTGAGTAACTCCAATCTCTGCCTCTTTTTAACATGGCCATCTCTTTCCTCTCCCTTTTCCATCTATGTCAAATTTTCCTCTGCTGTTGTCAGAACACATTGGGTCCTCTGGGTTCTTGGCTATGTTGCCTAAAGGAATTTTAGCACATGGCAGTTTAATTAGGCCAGTTAAAAGTTTATTGAGAAACAAGAGAAAAGAGAAAAGTATATACCCATGACATGGACGTGGGCATCCTCCAGGCAGAGAGGCTGCCTGGGACAGGGGTTGCCTTTATTAAAGCCATTCTTCCCTCCTCCCCTTTCTTAATTCTGGGGAGGGGCCCCAGCTGTTTGCTGCTCTGATTGGTTGCCTTTCAATCCTCACCTGTTAGCTGTCAGGGTCCAATGAGGAGGCATTTCTGTTTGGAGTCATCCGGGGCTTCCTCTTGAGCCCTGGAGTTCCAAATGGGACCTCGTGGTCAGGGTCTTGGCGGGGTCTTTCTGGCTTTGTTGGGGTTGGGGTGATTGCCCCACCTTACCCAATTTTTGGGTTAGAGCCTTAGCACCCCTAGTACAGTGAGGTGAAGACAACATTCCCCCTAACCTTTGGCATACAGGCTCAACTATCTCAGAGCAACAAATTGGCCACCTGGCCTTCTCTAAATTTGGGCACACAGGCCCAAACTTTTCACAGCAACTAGTTGAAAACCTG
>PVKH010032485.1:0-12159 GCA_004027955.1 Chaetophractus vellerosus | reverse complement strand
TCCTGAGCCCCAGAGCAGCCCTCCAGAGAGAAGTGATCCTTCTGCCTTCTGAACTTAATTTTATTATGATGTTTATTATATTTTGCTTATAAAGGCAACTGACTGGTTTCTTCCAACCAGAGCACAGGTTTCCCTACCTAGAATACTGTTTTTATTTAGTCTGTAAAAATGATACTAGAAGATCCTTAAAGGAAAGGAATAAACTAGTCTGGTGATTAATGATTTCCTAATTTTTTTTTGAAATTATCCTAGATAAGTGTCATAACTTTCTAAATGTGAAGTAAAGTTCTGCAGAACAAGCTTCCTCTGAGTCTTAGTGACACTTGAATGTGAAATGAAAATGAAAGTATGGAATTCTCCCCTGTTCAATTTTGTTTATATAGTGGAAACTGAGGCCAGGAGTAGATGAATGGTTTTAGGTAACCACTACAAGTATAAAAGGAACCTAGAGCCAAAATTTTTTTCTGAGTAATTTTGAATGTCTATATTTATTTTGAAGCCCCTCAGACTATCATTTAACATAATCTGTATCTGTCAGTTTTCTTAATAAGTCAAGTAGCAATACATTTTGCCTTGAAAATATTTTATTTATGTCTATGCTCACTGGGAGACAGAGTTAAGATATACTTTTAAATTTTAAAATTTTATGTTTGTCTATTTTGCATGTATCTATATATATGTGTATATTTTCATTTCTCTCCAGACAGAAACATTAAAATATTTTGAATTATCAAAAGATAACTAATGGAGGTCTTAAGGCTGGTTTTAGGTTAGTTTCTACAATAAATAGCTATAAGTCTTCTTTTTAGGCCTCTTTCTTCCTCTGTCAAGCAGAGGGATTCAATTAAGTAAACTTGAAGTTTCCTTAAGGCTCAAAGCTTTACTAAATCCATATAGATATCATTAGGCAGAGCATTGACCTGAATACTATTTTGGAATATATATGATATGAAGTTCAATAGGAACTGTTTGATTTCAATGGTGCTTTTCACAGCATCCTTCATATCTTTTTTCCTTAAACTGAAAATCAGTGGATTTAACATGCAAAATACTAGGGCACAAAACACAGACACTAACTTTTTTTGTTTTAAGTAGTATTGGGAGCTGGGTTGAATGCAATTAAAACTTATAGAGACATATAATAAATTCACAACTGTTAGATGTGAGGCACCAGTAGAAAAAGTTTTGTGCCTACCTGCTGCTGAGGATAGAAACAACAATAAAAAAATGCAGGATGATCACAATCAAGAAAGTTATCATGACAATAACACAGAGAAGATTAAAAGCAACAGTTCATTCATAGATGTGTCAGAACATGACAGTTTCAGTAGGGGAGGAGAAGAGGTCACAGAATAAGATGTAACATTTGGCCAAGAGAAAGAGAGTCTCAACAGACTGTTTGTCAATGAGTTGATTAAGCCTCCTACACATGATCCAATAACCTGCACAATACACACTATTTTATTTATGGCTGCTGTATAAAGAAAAGGGTTTGAAATGGCCCGATAGCCATCATAAGCCAATGGTGCCTACCAGAAGTCCACAGTAGTAAGGAGTAACACATACACAAAAAATATTGCACAATGCTTGCAAAGAATGAGATCATCTCCTTTTCAACAAAGTTCAGCAGCATTTTGTGTGCATAGACTGATGAATAGCAGGCATCTACAAATGACAGCTAAAGAAATGGTACATGTGGCATTTGGGAGTTACCTGGATTAGAAAGAGTATACCCAGATTCCTCACAAGTGAAATGGGCATAGATTAGCACAAACAAAATAAAGAGAACCAGCTTTAGCTCAGCACAATATGTGATCTGTCAGTCCCAACAAGATAAACTCATGACCACTGTAATTTCCATCAGTCATTTGCTTTTCTTGATATCTGCTATGGATAAGAAGATTGAATTGAGAGAACACCAGTATTCCAAAATAAAGACTATTTGGAATCGCTAATTAGCATTATGACTTGAGTTAGTGATTTCCTCTTTCCCATTATCTTACTTATAATATTTAAAATATTTAACTAAAAAGACTCTAATACCTTCAAGTATTTTCATTTGCCTATCTCATAAATAATACAACAACCATAGCCAAACTATTAAGATCTTAATAAATTCAGCATGTATTTAAAATGCCAATCTTAATGTGAACAAAAAGCTAAAGTAAATTACTTTCTAAAGAAATATAAAGAAAAGAAAAAGCCCAGTTTATTAATGCTTAAAAACTGAGGTGGAAATTTAACCTGTGGTCCCTATTGAAGCTCTCTTTTAACAACCCCATATTAGATTTATTATTAGATAATATCAAATATATAAGATATAAGAATAAACTATACCAATAAATTTAAACATGAGGCATTCCAAGTATGCCCTCATCTTCAAGTCATACTCTTTTTTTTTAATTTTAATTTTTCTAAAATTGGAAGTGATTAAAGATAAGTTCCTAGCATCCAAAACCTCTGGTGTTTTCTTAGAAAAGAGCTACAGACATTGAATTCTGAGAAAAGTGCTCCCTGGATATGGGGAAAGAGAGCATTCTGAGCTGGAATATGAAACATGATGAACAGAAACATATTATTCCTTTGATCTCCAATCAAAATATCTTACTGAGACTCAGAAAACAGAGGCTCTCATACTTTCACTGAGAACAAAGTAAAGAAAACCTATAAAAGATACAGATACTTCCTTGCAATACTTCCTTTTTAAAGGTTGCAACACAGTTTTAGAACAGGCAATGTATTTTCCACACTACTGCTCATCTGTTCAGTTGTTTCCACATCTTGCCTGATAGTTTAACTAATTTTAATCTTTATATGAAAATATTGAAAATATTTTAAACAGTCCAGGATTCTAGGACCTTTACTTACTTGTTATAAAAAATAATATTCTTGGTGAGTTCATCATACTTTCACTTGTGAGACACTATTGCTTGAGTAAAATAGACAATCATATCCTAGGAAAAGAACATCCTAGGATAGTGCAATAATACAAAATATTTTAGTTCTACAGTATGTATAGTGTCAGGTGATTAATGTTCAAGGAAATATGTAGTCATAGTTTAGAATGCTATGCATCCTTTAGGAAATACTAATCCAAATTGTATTCAGATATTGATATTGCATTATTCCAGTAAAATTTGTATAACAATTTTGATAGTTATATAGAAAAAGAGATTGAATTTTAGGGTAAGGGGAGAATTAAAAGGCCAAATTACAAATCCTTCCCATCCTTGTAATTTCAAGAGTTTATCAGATTAATAACTGAATGTCTTTGTCCCATCCTCTCATCCTCCCCTCTTCTCTTTCTCTCTCCCCATTTCTCCTCCTTCATTGAAATTTTCTTCTTTAATTTATAGTATATAGTATAATATATAGTATATAGTTTACACAAATAAGTGAATTTCACTTACCAATGGAAGGAAAATGTGCAACGTCTTGGCTAATTTTGGATTCTCATGACTGCTCATTCTGTGGTTTATATCTCTCTATCTCCACCCCCATCCAGATCCCCACCAAAAAATGTTAATTTGGGGGAGGGTTTTCCACTGATGCATAAATTAGATAAATCATAGTATTTAATGGGAAATAGGATTGAAATAGAAACATGCATTTTGATATATGAGAATCAAAGACAAAGCTCCATGTTGTGAAAGCAAAGATAAGATGTTAAAAAATCATGTCAGAAGATAGCTTTAGGTAAAATATTAAATATTTTCCTTTGTTGAAATGGGAATGGAGTCCATGGAGATATCCTTCTGAATAAAAGGATATAATGACTATATTATTAAAAGTTCCCCTGTGCTTTTTGAGATTTAAGAAAATCTCAAGGACTTAATGGATCCCTAAGGTTTTTAATTTCCCCAAAGTTAAAATGAATAGAAGGAAATATGGGAAACCTGTGAGGGAAAATCAGAAAATATGATCTCTAAAATCAAAACAAAACAAAATAGAGTTGATTCTGACATTCAATATTTTAGCAATGGAATCATTATAGAAGAAAATATTACTCAGATATAGTTAGGAAAAAATTATCAAAGGACTTTGAAGTAGGCACTCGTATAAACGAAACCCATTTGTTGAATTCCTTGGATTTCAAGAAGGTCATCAAAGAAGATTGAAACTACTATTTTTATAAAGCTACCTAGAAATTAACCTGACTATACATCTCCTGAACTTTCATTTCTCCAATCTAAAATGTGATGTGACTGCTAATAGATAAGGCTTTTGACTGAGTTTAACCTGGAGCATGAGGGATTTGGGTAGCAATGATTCACCCTGTTCATTTATACATCCTTCTAAATCTGAATAGATTTTGTTATTTATATTTAAAATATTTTTTCTTCTTAAACCCAAGGTTAAAATCTAATGGATCAGGTGGCAGGTGTAAGGATTGGGTAATGCTCTAAGTTTGTCATAGAATAATGATAATTCAATAGTTTGAAGTCTTAACATGTTCTAAGAACCTGTTGCAGTCTTCCTATTTTGAAATAAACATCATTCCAAATTTGTATATGAAGAATAAAGAGATTAAATTTCCTGGCTCTATATTCTCTTTTTTCCTATGACATATTAGATCAAAGACAATAAACTTAACAGGACTTTATAAAGGTCTATATTTGCAGACACTCAGTTGACAAGAATTAAACACAATTGAATAATTACATCCAAGGAGTCAATCAGATCAATTATCTTCTGTAGGTCTATGAAACTTCTGAAGTATATGAAATATTATCTTTAAAAGCACATATTTCTAGAAAGTGGTCTCATATACCAATCATTAAATACATTGAATAGGTTCCCAGATTAATACATAATGTCTCTATTAATAATGACAACTGATATTAAATTGAAATTATTCATATATAGAGTATTTTATAAGGCATAAATAGGATCTGGCATATAGAAAAAATAATATTGTTTAAACTAAACTGAATTAGGATAGATTTTTGTGGAGCAAGAAATCTTTGTGTGAAAAATGTTATTTCGATGTGCCGAGTGGCATTTCTTACAGCTAATCCTGGAAAAATAAGACAACTGGTGATGAATGTTTGGGTCATTTCCAATATTTGGCTATTATGATTAAAGTTGCTATAACCAGTAGAGTAAAAGTTTTTGTATGGACATAACTGCTCAGTTATCCTGCGTAAATGTATAGGAAGGGAGATTTCCAATCCATAAATGTGGGGCATTTATTGGATTTATTTACATCTTCTCTAATTTCCCTCAATAATATTTTTAGATTTTCAGTGTCTTTATGTCATTTTGATTTATTTTGTTGAATTCCTAAATATTGTATACTTTTGACAATATTTTAAATGGAGTAACTTTCTCAAATTCAGTATTGATTTGAATGTATTGAAACAATTAATTTTTCTATATTTGATTTTGTAAGTATTCCTTAGAAATTTTTATATACAGAATCATGCACCTGACAAGAATGGCATTGTACTTCATCCTTTCAAATCCGGATGTCTTTAATTCCTTAAATTTTAATTGTTTATTTTTTCATTTATTTTTTTATTTTTTCCTTCTTTTATTTTTTCTCTTTTTCACATTTTTAAAAAAAAATTATTGAAGTATATCTCTCATACATAAACATACATAAACAATAAGTGTATAGTAATAGTTGTGAACTAACAAACAAACATATATAACATCATACAAGGCTCTCATACCTCACCCTAACAACAATAATTTGCATTTTTGTGTAACATTTTTAACTAATGATTTAAGAGCATACTCAAAATATTACTATTAATCAAAATATTTTACATTTGGTTTATTTTTCCTCCAACCCACCTTATTGTTACTATTATTACATCATTTATAAATGAACATACATAAACAATATTACAAAGCATACATACATAACATCACACAAGGGTCCCATACATCAACCCACCACCAAAACCTTGCATTGTTGTGAGACAAAAAATAAAAAAATAAATAAATAAAGCTAGTTTTAAAAAATAAAATATATATTAAAAAAAAAACTGGAGCACCTTCTTTCATTTTCTATTGTTCTACCTTTCACTTTTAGGGCTATGTAAACCGGGAATTTACTTTTTCATATAGTATTGTACATGATAGGAATCTCAAGTAAAAAATTGAATAGAAAATTTTCATCAGACTTGCAAAAATTTGTCCATAATTATTCCAAGTTTCTTGTTTGTTTTTATTTTTTATTTTAAAAATTTTATATATACTTTTTATTGCAGGAAGAAAGTTTATTCAGAAAATCCCCAGCGGAGGGGGTCTGAATAATAGACTTCAGCCCTTGTTTGTTTTTAAATCTTTCTCTAGTTTTCTCCTTTTGGGACCCTAGCTATGCATGTGTTGATATGTATCCTGGTATCCCACAGTTCTCAGAGGCTATGTTTATTTTCATTCATTTATTTCCCCTTTCTTACCTTCATATGGGTTAATTTTTATTAGTATCAGTTCAAGTTGATGGATTCTTTCATCTTCTCATATCTTCTTTTGATTCCTTAAAGTGAATTCTTCATTTCAAGTATTATACTATTGTACTTTTAATTAGAGAATTTATATTTGATAGTTTTGTATAATTTCTTTCTCTTTGTTGAGATATGCCACTTGATGAGTAATTGTTTTCTGCTTTTCAGATTTTTTTTGGTTTTAAATTTGTTTCAATTTGGTATTTTCCTTTACTTTTTATTCTATTAAAATATATAGAACCTAAAATTTCATTTTTCCACCTTCAAATATACAATTCATTGGAGTTAATTGTATTCACAATGTTGTACCATCATCAACACTCCTCATTACCAAAAGTTTTCCATCACCAAAACTAGAAATGCTATATTAATTAAACATTAACTCCCCATCCTGACTCCATTCAGTCCCTGGTATTGACTAGGTTTTTATTTTGAGATTTTGCATATTCTAATTGTTTCAAATTAGAATTTAAGATCATACAATATTTGGCCTTTTGTGAATGGCTTAATTCACTTCACAAAATGTATTCAAAGTTCCTCCATAATTTAGCATGTATCAGAGTTTCATTCCTTTTTTTGGCAGAATAATATTTCATTGTATGTATAAACCACATTTTGTTTATCCATTCTTCTGTTGATGGATACTTGGGTCATTTCTACCTTTTGGCAATTCTGAATAATACTGTTATTAACATAGGTGTGCAAATTCTGTTTGAGTACCTGCTTTCAATTCTTTGCAGAGTATACCTAGAAGTGAGAATAACAGGTCATATTGTAATTCTATAATTCACTGTCTGAGGAACCTTCAGTGGGAGCCCAGGGCCCAGGCCCCCTCTAGGTCCTCAGGACATAGCTGCCTACATGACCTAAGTTAAAAATAACATCTTTCATTAGTGTGGTACATTTGTTACAATTGATGAACACATACTGAAGCATTGCTAGTAACCGGTAGTCTATAGTTACATTATAGTTTACACTTTGCACTGCACATTCCTTCTAGCTATGGTTTGTTTACATTGTTGATACCAAAATTCTTAGATTTCCTGAACTTCTGTGGATTTTGGCATTATAACCAAAGGATAGTATTTTTCCAACTGATTTAAGAACCTTGTGAAAGAACAGCCAGCAGTAACATTTCTAGTGGTTTTCTTTGTCTAATGAATTCATCAAGACCTACCACTATAAGTATATTTTTAAAAAAATGAAATTCCTTCACAGTAATTTTTGACTTATGATTCAAAAAACATGACAAAAATACAATTATCAGTTATAGAGAAACAGATTTAAAATAAGAATATTAGTGAGGGAAATCAGAACATTAACAGCATTTTCATTACACTGAAATAGGGAACTCAGCCAAATGCCTATCAGAAGAGTTAATGATTATGAAAATTATGGTCCCTCCATAAGGGACCAAATCTGAGACAGCTCAGTGTAGGGTCTCATGGAGCTTTGCCCACAAATTCTTTGCAGAGTATACCTAGAAGTGAGAATAACAGGTCATATTGTAATTCTATATTTCGCTGTCTGAGGAACCTCCTGAACCCTGGAAATCATGAGTCCATAAACCTACCTGGGTTTTATTACACAAAATAATACTATGCTAACATAATATTTATAAGTCAGTCTGCTATAAAAATTATATGTAAATATTATATTTCATGCATTGGTTCATGCTACAACAAAATATTATATATAAATATATGTATAACTGATTAAATGCTATTTGAAATATGTTCCATATATAAATTCATAGTTATAAGAATTCATAAGCAAATACATGCACTTCCACATAAAAACGGTGTACATTAAAATTGTTTAGATTAGAAACTCTTAATAGGAATAAAAAGAAAAAGCAAGAAAAAATCTCATAAAAATTAACAACCACAAATAAAAATAAAATTAAGGGAAAAAAAACACTATCAACAATGACTATACTCTAGCATACTGAAATAAACAAAACCGGAGCTTAGATAGTGTAATTAAAACAATATACATCGATGTGAAGGATATTTTTTTTGTTCACAGGAGCACTATTGTAGGAAAAAGTAGCAACTTCTTTCAAATAATATCCTGAACCCTGGAAATCATGAGTCCACAAACCTACCTGGGTTTTATTACAGACAGAACAGAGTGACAAACCCAAGGATAGTAAAAAATATTTCTTAAAATATTATTATTCAAGTCACAATTAGACCTAAATGATTGCCCAACTATAATTCTGGAAGAATGGGAAGAAAGATTGTCCTTATAATATAGCTAAAATACAAAGCAATGATCCTGTATTAAATTTTTAAAAATTTCCCTTAAATGTGCAGGTAACTTTAAGTTGCTGACTAAACTATCTACTAAAAAAGAAAATATTAGATGTAGGCATTATATAAATATTACCCTTATACAAAAAATGAGAAGAGCAGATTTGAGATAAAAATTTACTACAGATTAAGAAGTTGTGTTTTCTGTCAGTTTGTAACCAATAGTAAAAACATACAATTGGTACCAGATTATTTTAGTGTGAGAAGATACCAGGAAATATTAGAAATTTACAAATAAACCTATATCTCCATTTCTTAAACATACTCACAGCCAGCAAAATCCAGAATAAGTAATCCTTTTAGTGGACAAGACCTGGTCTTCATGACTTTTAAAAGCCTTCCAGTTATGAATAGAGATTTTTTTACATTTGGTTCCTTTTTTTCTGGGGACTCAAGTTGTCACTCATTGTATACATGTGAATCTAAGATGTCCACAGTTTGGATTATTAGCATCCTTTCTGGTCTCCTGAGGATGGACTTAACCATAAAGCTATAAGTTCTTTGAAATCACTGATCAATAGATGCCTCTGCTTTTCACTTCATTAAGATGTAATTCTCTTTATAAACAAAACAATTTCAAAATTACATTCTCTAAAACATAAACATCGTGGGGCAAAGTCACAATATAAAAAATAAATGGATTTGCAGGAGTCAAAGAAATGTGCTCCAATCACATATTTGCTCCTCAGACAGATAATCAAATATTCTAATGTGAAATAGCTGACTCTTTTTCCTTCTTGAGAAATAGAAATGATCAAATATGCTATAATGTTACTGGGTAATTATGAAATGTATATACATTAATGTATGATATATTTTGGAAAATTTAACAATTACTCACATTAAAGTTCTGAGATTATATACACAATATTTATATATTAAATTAATTTATATAATCTCTCAGAAGTTTAATGTGAGTGATTTATGAGAGAATTTGGTATATTATATGTTAGATATTCCATCCCCTACTCATAATTTTAAAATAGAGAAGCTTTTGTAATTTCTTTTGCTGTGCACTTTTTAATCATGTAAAGAATCATTTGTTACATTAAAAATATAGGTGATTACCACATGCCCCACCCACTCCACCTCCCACATTTTCCCACATTAACATCTTTTATTAGTGTGGCATATTTGTTACAATTAATGAACACATATTGAAGCATTTCTACTAACATTTATGTCGTTTAAAGCTTATTTTTAAATGAAAATAAAAATTAAGAAATAATTATTTGTGATTCATTAATGATTGAAAATGGAAAACTTTAAGTGGAATTACCAGTACTCCATTCTTTGAATATGCCTTGCATTTACAACTCCTGGACCTTTGCCTGGTATCTCTACTACCTAACCCATTCCCATGGAACATCACACACTTTCTCCTACATTTTCTTATAGACACTGGTCATATTCTACTTAATTGTACAAGACTTTTACCTGATTCTTTTAGTCAGTTTCTTTCTATGCTTTTCTCTAGTAGTGCTTAACAGAATGTCAGACATATTGAGGTGTATAAAAACTATTAGTTGAAAAAGTAAATATCACTTTTTATATTATTCTACTCAATATTTTTACAATTTTAAGTAGAAAAAATAATGCTTTTTCACAATTAGGAAATATAAAGGGATAGGTTAAGTTATTTGTGCACATGTGAATAATTACATAATTATTATGAATACACATAAATAGTTAATTTGAATTTCAGAAAAAAATCAGGGAAAATATGCAATATAAGCAGAATAGTCAACAATATCCTGTAAATGGATGCCAGCTCCCAAGTGTAGGCCAAATGGGTCTAGATAATTTCTGTGAAAATTATGTTAAATAGTATATGTTGGGCCAGGCTAGATAGCTCAGTGGATAAAGAGCATGCTGGGAAACCACATGGGAGGCCCCGGGTTCGGTTCCCGGGGACCTCTCCTAGCGGGCAGACCGCCTTGAGATTGGCAAGCCACCATGGGCGGGCCAGAGCCGCCATGGGCAGGTCAAAAAGCTGCCACGGACAGGGCAAAAGCCACCACGGGCAGGGCAGGTCACCCACAAATGGAGCGCAGGCAGCCACCCATGAACTGAAGCAAGAGCCAGCCGTGAATAGAAGCAGAAGCTGCCCACAAGCGGGGAAAGCCGCACCTGCGCAGTGACCAAGTCTCGGTGCGTCACCGCAATGGGGGGGAAGGGGAGATATGTAATAAAATAAATAAATCTTTAAAAAAAATAGTATATGTTAATTTAGAAAACCAAGAAAGATATTTTTTTTCCTGAGAAATTTTGAAGAAATAAGGATTAACTTATCCAAGATGAATTCCTTATAGTCTGTCTTCTTGCAAAACTATGTGGGAATCAGCTGCAGATCAATACTAAAGCAATAATCCCTGGTTAAATAGTCAAGTGATGAGTCAGACCACAGCTTCTGATGTCATAAAATTTCAGTCTTATCAATTGGAATCCTGATCAGGCCCCTGCCCAAAGTCATATATTTGCAATTATAAGGTTTGGACCACAAGTTCTTCCTCTTGATCATGGTGAATCTGGTACTTTCCAACTGATAAATGTTAAGGTACAAAATAATGCTTTAGACAAGGTTCTACCACATCATACTCTTATAATATCTAATTCTATTGTCCACCAGGGAGAGGCTCATGCTTCTCTAATCATACAATATAAAAGCCTCACAGTCCAAAGATTAAGACCCTTATCCCAAATAATGATGCCCAGCTATGCCAGGTTGCTATGTGATGGTCAAATGAGGAAATATGGACCTTATATTTGCTTCTATCTCTATCAAATTCCTCCACACCCCTAAAAAACTAGTCTTAATGCTATTAAATCATTCATCATTGTTTGATAAGGTGATTTCATAAGTAGATTGTTTGGCTGGGCATCTACAATGCCCTCTTTTTTTCCCATTTTTTATTTTTTAAAAGATACTTAGGGGCCAGCGATAGCCCAGTGGATTGGGGTCCAGTATACCACATGGGAGGCCCCAGGTTCGGTTCCCAGGGACCTCTCCTAGCGGGCAGACCACATTGAGAAGGGCAAGCCACCATGGGCAGGCCAGAGCTGCCGTGGGCAGGGCAAAAAGCTGCCACAGACAGGGCAGGTTGCCCATGAATGGAGCGCAGCCAGCCACCTGTGAACTGAAGCAGAGCCGGCCCTGAATGGAAGCAGAAGCTGCCCACAAGCGGGGAAAGCTGTGGCTGCTCGGTGACCGGTCTCGGTGTGTCGTTGTGGCAGGGGGGAGGGGAGATATGTAATAAAATAAATAAATCTTTAAAAAAAAAGATACTTAGATTATATAAATGTTACAGAGAATATATAAGGGATTCCCATATGCCCTACTCCCCACACCTCCCACATTCTCCCACATTAGCAACATCTTTCATTAGTGT
>PVKH010032484.1:0-12173 GCA_004027955.1 Chaetophractus vellerosus | reverse complement strand
GACCAATGACAATGTTGGTGAACTATGTTTCACTATCTGTTTGTCAGTTATGTTGGTGCTGCCATCCACATACAAAAAGGTTTTGGTATTGGGGGGGGGATGGAGGAGGAAGTTGAGTATATGGGATTGCCTTGTGTTCTGTGTGTGACTCTGCTGTGACCTAAAACTTCTTTGAAAATCAAATGGAGTCAGTATTAAAATGGCTAAGTCTTAATCCCAATAACAAAGTGAACCTTTACTCTGTGAAAAACTAAGCAGTACCTGAAACACAATAAGAATATTTGAAAAATAATGATGGCAACAATTCTGGTTAGCATTAAGTTTCTATTGATAAATTTTTGAAATGAGCTTCAAATTATTTGTAATTGGGTGACAATATCATGGGCCACCTTCTTCTGGTATTGAAATAAAAAAAATACTAATATTTCACATTTAGATAAAATGAGAGTTATAAAAAATCACTTCATAAACTGGAGATTTTTGGAAGTTCTAAAAAAGGTTCTTTTCACAAATTCTATATTTGTTGGTAGGACCCAAATAGATTTTTACATGCCAATTTTTCAGATACCAAGATCATTTTCTCCCAAATTTAAGTTCTCACAAAAGGACAAAATTGGTTAAGATTAGTTTTAGGTAATATTACTTAAACAAAATATTTGATGAGATACTAGATACTGGTATTTTTGCTAAGATTGTATTGTGTAGTACATATTTTTATGAAATCTGGTTGAACAAAAGTGCAACTCCTTTTTAATGTTATCTGAATATTTTATTTCAAAATTCTAAATGAGTTCATACTATCTATCATCACATGTTGAAAGCACTTAAACAGTCTTAAGTACTCAGTCTGTTTTCCATTAGGAATGTGATTCTTTCTCTGAGATAGTCTACCAAATCTCCCGCCCCCCCTTTCATGAAGGAAACATAATGGCTTCTTTATGGAAGCACATTTAAGAATGTTGTAAAAAAGATGTTCAAATATTGATCAAGAAGAGGGGTAAGGTTAGAGTCAGGGTCAGGATTAGGATTGACTTGATTAACTTAATGAATAACCTCCTGCTAGGAATGCTCTTCAAGACTTGTTCAAATCATCTTACATTTTTGGGCTTCATTTTCTTCATCTGGAAAATAAGAATGGGATAAAATTATTTATTTCATCTCTTACTCATGTAATACTGTAATATATAATATTATATAATTATATATAATAATGAGATAGTATAATGATTTATTTCTGTCTGTTTTTTTAAACTTTTTATTTTGAAATAATTTCAAACTTATAGGAAAATTGCAAAAATAATAGAGAAACAATACATAGAACTCCAATGCACTCCCATGCAGATACCCAGATTTACCAACTATTAGCGTTTTGCTACATTTGGTGTGTTATTTGATTTAATTATATCTTTCTGTCATCTATATTTGTATATCTATATGATCATTCTGTCATCTCTCCATATGTCTTCTAAATATTTGAGAATATGTTGCATACATCTTCCTCCTCTAATACTTAATACTGCCATGTAAATTTCCTTAGAATAGTAATCATTACTTATGTAATCATCTTAAGTATAGCTATCAAGTTTAAGAAATTTAACATTGATATTAGGCATACAGTCCATATTCCAGTTTTTTTTTTTAAAGATTGTCCCAATAACATCCTCTTTGGCATTTCCTTCTCCATTATAAGATCCAATCCAGAATCATGGATTACCATTAATTGTCATTGTCTCCTTTTTTTTAAAAAACTCCCTAGACTACCTGTGTCAGCCACATTCACATTTATAAATCATCAGTGTTAGTTATACTCACTATACTGTGTTACTGTCAACTCTATTTTGTTAGGTATGAAATACCTCATTGTAATTTTGAATGGTATTTCCCTAATAGCTAGTGATGCTGAGCATCTTTTCATGTGTTTTTTGGCCATTTGTGTTTCTTCTTTGGAAAAATGTCTGTTTTAAGTCTTGTGTCCATTTTTTAATTGAGTTGCTTGTCTTTTCATCATTTAGAGGTATGATTTCTTTATATAACATGGAGATCAAACCCTTGTCAAATGTATGGTTTCTGAAAATTTTCTCTCATTGAGTAGGCTGTCTTTTCACTTCTTACCAAAGTCGTTTGAAGCACAATAGTGAGCTTCTGCTGCAAAGAAGAAATTGAGCTCTTGCCGCAAAGAAGAGTGGAACATTGCAAAGTCAAGATGGGAGAGAACATGTGATCTCTTTCTCCATGGGACATAATAAAACTCTTGTGTATTAACTAAGTTGACAAAATGTGGTGCATAAAGTCTGTTGAACTGTTTTAATACAGTAAATGGAATTGCATATCTGTGGGAAAAAAAAAAAACTTTAATTTTGAGTAGTCTTATTTATTTACTTTTCCTTTCATTGCCATGCTTTGGGTATAAGGTTTAAGAAACCATCATCTACCACAAGATCTTGAAGATGTTTCCCTTCATTTTTTTTTCTAGGAATTGGATGGCTCTAGTTTTTATATTTAGGTCCATGATCCATTTGGAGTTAGTTTTTGTATAAAGTATGAGATAGAGGTCCTCTTTCTTTCTTTTAGCTATGAATATCCAGTTCTCCCAGCATCATTTGTTGAATAGACTGTTGTGACCCAGGTGGGTGGCTTTGAGAGCCTAGTCAAAAATCATTTGACCATCGATGTGAGGGTCTATTTCTGAATTCTCATTTTGATTCCATTGATCAAGTGTAGATCTTTAGGCCAGTACCATGCTGTTTTTTATCACTGTAGTGGTGTAATATGCTTATAATCAGGAAGTGTAAGTCCTCTAACATCATTCTTCTTTTTAAATACATTTTAGGCTATTTGGGACCCCTTACCCTTGCAAATAAATTTGATAATAGACTCTTCCATTTCTGCCAAAAATAAAAAAAACTGTTGGAATTTTTATTGGGATTGTGTTAAATTTGGAAATATGGGTCGAATTGACATCTTAACTATATTTAGTCTTCCAATCCACGAAGACACGGTGTCCTTCCAATTAATTAGGTCTTCTTGGGTTTCTTTTAGCAATGTTTGTAATTTTCTGAATATAGGTCCTTTATATCTTTGGTTAAGTTTATTCTTTAATATTTGATTCATTTAATTGCTATTTTAAATGGAATTATTTTCTGACTTCCTCCTCAGATTGCTCATTAGTGTACAGAAACACTACTGATTTTTGTACTGATTGTCCTGCCATTTTGCTGAATTTCTGTATAAGTTCCAGTAGCTTTGATGTACATTTTTAAAAATTTCCTAGGTATAGGATCACATCATTGGTGGATAACAAAAGATTTACTTATTCACATTCTGTTTCGGTGCCTTTTGTTTCTGTTTCTTGCCCAATTACTCTAGCTAGAAATTCTAGAACAATATTTAATAACAGCGGTCACATTGGGCATCCTTGTCTTGTTACCAATCTCAGCAGGGAAACTTTCAGTCATTCATTGTTGAGTACAATGTTATCTATGGGGTTTTCATATATGCACTTTACTATGTTGACAAAGTTTCCTTTTATACCTATCTTTCATACTGCTTTTATCAAGAAAGGGTGCTGTATTTTTTCAAATGCCTTTTCTGCATCAATTGAGATGATCATTTGATTTTTTCCCTTCAATTTATTAATGTGAGGTATTACACTGATTGATTTTCATGTATTGAACCACCCTTGCATACCTGGGATAAAACACATTTGTATGATTATTTTAATGTGCTTTACGATTTGGTTAGCAAATATTTTATTGAGGGCTTTTGCACCAATATTCGTTAGTGAAATTGTTCTGTAATTTTCTTTTTTCCTTGTATTTTTATTTGTCTTTGGTATTAGAGTGATATTAGCTTTATAAAATGAATTTGGTACCTGTATCAGTCTGCCAAAGGGCTGCTGATGCAAAGTACCAGAAATCTGTTGGCTTTTATAAAGGGTATTTATTTGGGATAAAAGCTTACAGTCCCAAGGCTGGGGAAAGTCCAACTCGAGGTACCATAAGAGGTACTTTCTCACCAAAGTGGGTGCCACGTGTTGGAGCAAGATGGCAGACTATCTCTGATGGATTTCAGCCTTCCCCTCTGGGCTGCTGCTTCCTCTTAAGGTTCCAGGCGTCCAAATTCTTCCTAATCTCAGCTGTGTGCTAGCACAGGGCTTCCTCAGGGCTTCCTATATCAATCAGTCTCAGCTCTTTTCCCAAGGTCAGCTGTAAACTATCAGGCAAACGGTCCATTTCTCCCCGGGGCTTTAGCTGTTTGAGCCTTCTCCTTTCTGTCACATCTCAGGATCAAAAATGTCAACGTTCTCTGTCTCTGTATATTCATGTGTGAGTATACGTTTATATCAGACTCAGCAAGGGGGTGGGGACTCAACCTGAGTATGCCTTACTGATCTAGTTGAATCAAAAAGCTCTAATCTTACCAGGCAAGCTAATCAAAGACATCGCAGCTGAATTTAATGAAAAGGGTATCACACTAAGAGGAATAGATTAGTTTACAAACATATACTTTCTCTTTTTGGGATTCATAAATAATCTCAAACTGCCATGGTACCAATTCATTCTGTTCAATATTTGGAAAAATTTGAGTAAGACTGGCATTAGATCTTCTTTGAATGATTTGTAGAACTGACTTGTGAAGCCATCTGTTCCTGGGCTTTTCATTCTTGAGAGATTTTTGATGACCCTTTACATCTCATCACTTGTGAATGGTTTGTTGAAGACTTCTATTTCTTCTAGAGTCAGTGTAGGTTGTTTGTGTCTTTCTAGGAATTTGTCCATTTCATCTACAATTGTCTAGTTTGTTGGTGTACAGTTATTCATCATACCCTCTTATGACTTTTTTATTTCAGCAGGGTCAGTGGTAATGTCCCCCTTCTCATTTCTTATTTTTATTTATTTGTATCTTCTCTCTTTTTTTCTTTGTCAGTCTAGCTAAGGGTTTGTTGATTTTGTTGATCTCCTCAAAGAACCAGATTTTGGTTTTGTTGATTTTCTTTATTGTTTTCTTTTTGTTCCCAATTTTATTTATTTATGCTCAAATCTTTATTTCTTTCCTTATGCTTTCTTTGTCTCTGTATCAGTTTTAATGTTATATCCTCACCAGCTCTTCAAAAAGTAAAAACTTGGTGGAAATATGTAGTTGAAGCAAACTCCTTTTTGTTTTATTCATTTGAATACCTTTGTAAGCATAATATTAAAATTTAAAAATTATCTAGCTTTCAATATTTGATGGCTACAGACAGATTTGGATCAAATCGTATCTTTACAAAGGAATTAATAATATTATTTTAGTTCTAACCACTATAAAACATCAAGTATAATATGACTATATATGTAACATATATAGACATTTATAAAGATGACATTATAACAATAATTAATATTTATAGAACACTTACTTGCCAAATAGATTTGACTTCTACATGTTCCTTCTTCCTTTATGCCTGGCAGAAGCATAAGACACAGCACAGGATTTCTGGACTCTGGGAGATGACAGGGCCACAAAGCCAAAGGAGACATGGGTTCCATGAGTGGACATAATCAAAACTACCCCCAATACCACACTAATATAAAGTTGTAATAATAGGAGAGAATGTTTATGTGAATGGGATATATGGGAGCACTGCATTTTCTGTATGATTTTTCTGTAAACATGCAACTTTTTTAATTAAAAAAAGAATCAAAATGATAAAAAGAAAAAAGCCTGCCACTTAACCAGGAACATCCATATTGGACATTTTGCAATTCAGAAATAAAATTTGATTGGGTTAAGCTACTGATAGTTGGGACTTTGTACGCAATGTATTACAAATTCTTTTTTTAAAATTTCATTTGGACATCAGAAAGAGCAGATATTAATAGTTGTACTTGATTCCCTGTTGGAAACCCCAGACCATTTTCACTGTTAGCAAATATTTCTCTGGGATTCAGTTACTTTAGCGTAAGAAAGCATGCTTATATTAGATGACATAAATAGCTCCTAGCAGGACTAATCATCTGTGATTCTATTGTTTAGTTATGAAAAAAATTATTTTAACAAATAGAATCTGCAGAAAAACAGAATCTAGTTTAGTGTTATTATTGTTCATTTTCCGCATTCAAATTCCCATTTTAATATGGGATAACTTGGTTTTAGAGTCTACATATATATTAACTGAAATCCTGTTATTTAATAAATCTTCTTTATGCATAGCCACCACTTTAGGAAAGAAAATCCATGTCTGTAGATACGGGAAAATAATAAAAATAAAACATAACTGAAGCTAGATAAGCAAACTTTACTATATGCCTCCTAGTTGACCTACTAAGTGGCAAAAACTTTTACAGAGGTGATGAGTGTAATTCATCTGAAGGGCTGGTGAATAGGTTCTAGTGGAAATTATTAAAAATCATGTTTCTACTTTAAATAAGTTCTAAATTTTAAAAAGCTAAATACATAACATACAGGCTGTATAATCTTTGCAACAATTTTTAATTTTATTATCTGAAGTTTATCAATTTATATAAGTTTATTATTGTCATTATTATAAGAGATTTAGTTCCTTTCCTTTTTTTTTTTTTGGAAGTACCGGGGCTGGTGATTGAACCTGGGACCTTGTATGTGGGAAGCCAGTGCTCAACCACTGAGGCACATTGGCTCCCTCATTTCTTTTTTATTATGACAAAATATATATAATATTAATATCATTTAAACCATTTTAAATGGACAATTTTTGATATTAAGTACATTGGCAATACTGTGTAACTTTTACCGCTATTTCCAGACTATGATCCTCATCCCAAACCAAAACTCACACTAGTTTAGCAGTAGCTCTACATTTTCCATGTACCAGCTCTTTATCTCTTATTATGGTTGAATAATATTCTATTGTATGGGTATACCACATTTTGTTATCCATTCACAGGCTGATGGACACTTTTGTTGTTGCTTCCACCATTCAGCTATTGTGAATAATGCGGCAATGAACATTTTTATAGAAATATCTCTCTGATTCCCTGCTTTCAGTTCTTTTGGGTACATACCTAAGAATGGAGTTTCCAGGTCATATGCTAATTATATATTTAACATTCTGAGGAACCATCAAACCATTTTCCACAGAAGCTTCACCCTTTAACATTCTCACAATGTACGAGTGTTCCTATTTCTCGAAATTCTTGTCAACGCTTGTGATTTTCTGTTTTTCTTAATAATAGCTATTCTAGTGGGTGTGAAGTGGTATCTCATTATCGTTTTAACTTGCATTTCTTTAATGGCTCATGATATTGAATATCTTTTCATATACTTCTTGGCCATTTCAATATCTTCTTTGGAGAAATGTCTATTCAAGTCGGCCCATTTTTTCAATTGGGTTTTTTTGTCTTTTCAGTTTTGAGCTGTAGGAGTTCTTTGTATGTCCTGGATATCAAACTTTTTTCAGATACATGGTTTTCAAATATGTTTCCTATTCTCTAGGTTGTCTTTTCACTTTCTTGATAATTTACTTTGATGCTTTTTTTTTTCTATTTTAATGAAGACGATTTTGCTATTTTCTGTTGTTACTTGTGCTTTCAATGTAAAATCAAAAACAATCAGCCAGGCTTTGCCTTTTAGTAGGGGAGTTTAATCCTTGACATTTAAGGTAATAACTGAGAAGGAAGGATATACTTCTGTCACTTTGCTATTTGTTTTCTGTATGTCTTGTATGGTTTTTGTTCCTCTTTTACTCTACACCATTACTGCTGTTTTTCATATTTAGTCACTTTTTTGTAGTGTACCATTTTGATTCCCTTCTTTTCTTTTCTCTATGTTTTTAGTTACATTCTTAGTGATTACCTTTGTGATTACAATGGATTTCTTAAATGAATGGCAACCTATTTTCACTTGTACCAATCTAGTTTCAGTAGTATCCAAACTCTATTCCTATATATCTCCATCCTTCCCCTTTATATTGTTATTGTCTCAGGTTACATATTTATACATTGCATGCTTAGTAACATAGATTTAAATGTTATTTTACACATTTTCCTATTAAATCATATGGGGAGGGGATCTGTTACAAACCTAAGTGCAATAATACAGGGTTTTATATTTACCTATGAAGTTACCTTTACCAATATTCTTTATTGTTTTTTAATGTCTTTTAGTTACTGTCTAGAGTCCTTTTATTTCAGCCTGAAGAACTCCCTTTAGCTTTTTTATAGAGAAGGTCTTATGATAATGAACTCTTCCAACTTTTGTTTATCTAGGAATGTGTTTAGCTCTCTCTAATTTTTAAATGACAGTTTTGTTGGATAGAAACTTCTTGATTGACTCTTTTTTTCTTTAAAGACTTTAAATATGCCACCCCACTGTTTTCTGGCCTTCACAGTTTCTGATGGGAAATCTGCTGCTGATCTTATTGGGGATTCCTTATATGTGACAAGTCACTTCTCTCCTGTTGCTTTCAAGGTCCTCTCTTTGTCTTTAGATTTTGACAATTTCACTATAATTACCCTGGTGTGCATATCTTAGAGTTTATCCTAGTTGGAGTTGTTGAGCTTCCTAGATTTGTATATTCATGTGTTTCATCAGATTTGGGAAGTTTTCAACCATTATCCCTTCTTTTTCTGACCCTCTTTTCCTTTGGGAACTCTGATGAATCATATATTGGTATGCTTGATGGTGTCTCAGAGGCCGCTAAGCCTCTGTTCATTTTTCTTCAGTATTTTTTTCTGCTCTTCACAATCAATAATTTCAATTGGCTTGTTTTCAAATTTGCTGACCCCTTCTCTGCCTGTTCAAATCTGCTAATGGATCCATATAATGATTTTTTTTCCATTTCAATTACTGTACTCCATAGCTCCAATATTGCTGTTTGGTTCCTTTCTATAATTTCCATCTATTTATTTTGTTCAGACACATTTTCCTAATTACCTTTAATTCTCTGTATGTGGATTCTGTTAGGTCATTGAACATATTTAAGACAGTTAATTTAAAATCTTTGACTAATAATTCCAGTATATGAGCTTCCTTACTGACTGTTCCTGGCAATCTCTTTTTTACTGTGAATGAACCACACTTTCTCATTTCTTTGTGTGTTTCGTAATTTTTTGTTGAGAACTGACATTCAGGGTATTATATTGTTATAAATTTAGAAATATAGTCCTTGCACTCCTCTAGAATTGCTAGGTTGTTTTTGAGGGATGAAGCCATCAATTTGTGACTTTTCCAAATTATTTTTCCTCCCAAGTGGATGAGGAGAGAGAAAAGAGAAAAATTAAAGGTACAGCCTCTTTAAGACTCTTCCTGCCACTTTTGCCTGAGGGATGTTGGAAAAATGGCCACCCTCAGAGTTCCTCCCCTCCCCCAGCAATCTGAAGTAGCTGGTCAAAAGTCGTGATCAGATCAGACCAAATGCCCCTGGGCCTTGGACAACTGGTTCCTTATATCCCACCCTGATACCAGCAAGCTATACTAGGAGCCTAGGCTGTAGTCCCATTGCTGCCTGTCATGTGGGGGATAAGGATGGTAGCCACTGCCCAGAAAGTGCAATTAACCAATATTTACTGCAATTTATCAGCCTCTATCTCCAGCTCTTCTTTGGATGCTGCACATTGTTCCACTAGATGCCAGTTTCAAAATAGTTGATTCAGACAGTTCCTGCCAGTTCAAAAATGTTTTGGTGGATGGACTGATTTCTGGAGCTTCCTACTCCTGTCCTCCAACAATCATCCCTTATTATAACATTTTAATCCTGATGGCATAGACTAAACAATAAAACCAAGACCTGAATATCGTACCATTACCTTAGAAGAAAGAAACAGAAAGAAACTAGATTATGAAGTTGAATGCTGTGCATATTTACTCATGTATTGTGTGAGAGGGAAATAAAAGAAACAAAATGAAAGAAATGAAGAAGAAATTGGTAACAAAAGAAAGAAACAGAGAAAGACTGAACTGTTTTCTGTCATCTCCCATATTTCCTATATGTTTTGTCATATCACAATTTCAACTCTGCATTTACTTAAATTATAGAATAAAATTGGAGAGTTCACTAGATAACTTTATTTCTTAAGATAAATGACATAATTGAGTCATAGGAAAATTTATCTTCCATTCCAGTTAATAATTTATTACCTCTCAGCTTCAAATTCTCCCTCCATTGCCTGCTCTGAGAAATGTAGATGATCCCTCTAAATATTGTTGCTTTTTTATTTGGTATAATATGCTTTCTCTGTAGAGAGTACTTAAGGGACATTGCAGAAGGAATATGGTTCTTCTTCTGGTTCTTATGTACTTTCTAGCTTTTCCAGCTTTTAGATTCTGCAACATGTACAGCTTCTCCACCATCCAGCTCATGCAGAGCTAATGTCTGCCCCAACACCTGACTCCAATGCTGGACTCCAACATTGTGGGCAGCTATTCATGGAATTCCTGTGATATGAGTGTTTCCTCAGTGGCCAAGTTCTTGAAGCACAGGAAACTTCTCTAGCAACTCACTCGTGTAGCATATGGATATCAGCAGACCTCAGTGTATAGCACCTTCTCCCAGCACATTCTTGTGCAGTTTCATAATTGTGTGCCTCCTGTAAGACACCACTCTATGAAGAGATATTGACAGCACCAAAAAGATGAAATTCCACAAAGTTCTAGAAGTCGATTTCCAGAAAGTTCCACAAGCATAGCAGCACAGAGACTTCTCTGCTGCCCAGTAAGCCCCAACCTTGCCCTCTACAAAATCTAGATATCAGCTCTAAGCAGACCTGTTCATTGGCCTGGATCTCAGACCTTGGTGTACAGGCTCCTCCTTATATCTGTTATTCTCAAATTCTTTAGTGTTTCCTTTACTTCTTAGTAGCCAAACCCTCATTATTCCTATCTCATGTTATACTTAATAATGATTTATATTAAAATTTCCTTGGTCGGCTATTTTGTGGTTCCTTTCTCCTGATTGGGCCCTGACTGAAATATGCCTGTAATAAATATTTCCAGAAATTTCATTCTGTAAAATGTCATAAACATGATTTTTAGAATGACATCATGTCAGAGGTAACCTGGATACTTCACAGAATAAAATATTTACATCATAAACTCAAAGATGAAATGTTTTAATATTTAGTTGATTTTGTTAAGAAACTAATATTATGGTTAAATAATTTTTTAGAAATTCCCCAAGCATGATTTTAACTTATGTAACTTATTATAGTGTTAAACCTCTTGCCAGTTATGCTAATAAAAAGCAAAATGGGCATGTGAGAATGTAATCTCTTTCTGAATATCTTAGAATAAGTGATCATTACAGTAATTACCACTTATTTAGCACTGCCTGTGTGGCGGGCACAGAAAAGCTAGATAATGGTTAATCTGTAAGAGCTCCTTTATTATTTTCATCCAGCACATATTGACTCAAACTTTCAATCATTTTGATATGAAATGTGTTTGTAGATAAATCTTAGCCCTGAGTACAAAGTGAGACTTTCTATTGAGTTCTCTAAATATGAACTTTGGAACTAGAGGAGTTTCCAGAATTTACTATTATAGGACATTAGCCTAAATGTGGGCTTGGTGAGAAAATATTTTCAATTGGTGGTGGAGTGAGCACTACAAAGAGGTACCATATTGTGATTACTTCTCTTTGTACTTCATGGTCCTCCCCAAATGTACTTTTAACACAGTCTTAAAAACTATCCTTTCAACATTTTACTTTTAAATTACATTAAAAATGACCATTTTCAGAGAATGAATTCCCTTATCCCCTAATAGTTAGATTGGTGTTAGGGATTCATGGTGGCTAAATTATCCTTCAATACTAATCCTAACACTTCCAACCAATTGAAGATTGAGTGGATAACAGCCAGTTTCATGAAGGTTGTTGCTGGAAGAACAGGGAATGTCAGAGGGAAAAGGAGAGAGACACAGACTCCACACCTGCCTCTAGAAGATAGAACATATGTGATAATAAAAGTGTGTTTACTATTATTTGCAAATAACTCCCATTCCTACACAGGTCAAATGGACAAAAATAGGTAAGTATATGGAAGAACAAAACAACAAAATCAAGGCAAGCAGACTTCTCAAGATTGGTGGAACAACTATGGACTAGAATGGACTTGTTGGAGTCCTGATATAGACTTATGATGTATGCAATGCAAGAAATTGCAAAATTATGTGGAGCCAGGGTCATTGGACACTTTGGGAGCAGGGTGAGGGAAGAG